>OY757929.1:7053480-7350980 GCA_963585895.1 Sepioteuthis lessoniana | reverse complement strand
CAATTTCTATTCAAAATAATTTCACTCAATAATAATTTACTAAGTTTATCTTAGCTGTAGCTGAAAACCAATAATTTGAGAGAAATTGATTCAACAGTGATGACCTATTAGCCTATATACCAATATCAGGCATGGTGGATGGCGTATCAACTTTCATGTGTTATTTCATGCCAAAGTTATACTTGTTGAAGAACAGTAATGAGACTATTAATCCATTGCTGGGGGGATAAAGAGGTTCATGTCTTTTCCAAATGTATTAGTCTGAAAGTGAATGAAATAGTTGACCTGAAATTTGGACTTGCTTACTCTGATGTTGCAGTCCAGGACATTTGCCACTGTACCACAGGGACTTCTTGATGGAATCTGGGTTTAGCCATATGCATTTTTTTTACTAACCAAACAGAGAAGCACTTTGAAAATAGAATATGGTGATTTGCAATTAAAACTCACAAACCTGCAACCTAATATTCATTATTTTCTCAGTGCCGACCAAATCTCTCCTTCTCATTAAAAAAATAATTCAAGAATTAGATCCTTTTCTTGTGTAAATTGTATTTACCACTGGTAAATCATGTTTTTTTTATCAAGTTATTATTCAGTTAGTTTTTTGGGGAGTTTGGTTTAGTTTTATGGTATATCAACCATTGTTGTAAACCTATTTTGTAGATACACACAGTTAAATGATCAAACTGTTCTATTTCTAACAATTCAATTTAGTATAAGTCAACAAAGTTAAATGTATTGCTATCTATCACTAACAATTCTATTAAACACCAGTCATATGTTTACACAGTTAAATATAAAACAGTTCTATTTCTAACAATTCAATTTAGCATAAGTCATTTGTTTGCACTTGCTTTAATTGTCAAACAGTTCTGCTACCACTCCAAGCCAAAGTAGAACTGGGTGCAATGGCAATGAAGGGGTACTCTACATTTCCCAAAGCTCCAACATTACAGGAGCTGCACCATCAGATAGTTTAATGTCATATCCAGGACACTCACTGGGCAGGGGACTTACTCTTCCGTAGAGATGCAGTCGGTATATTCTACAGCCCTAGCCAGCAAGACTTCATTTGGTAGTGAATGAAAATTAAATTTGGTTACAAAGTGTGGAATATCAAGTAAGAAATTAGAGAAGCCCTGATGTACATCCATTTTTTTTTCTCTTTTTCCTAAGAATTTAGGACCGACTAAATTTGGGCCAGAAAATCTATTATGTAACTCTTTTGGCTAACACCTTTTGTTTTTTTAACTAAATCTGTTCACCTTCAAATTTGACAATTAGCTGACATAATCCATATACGTTACAATCTAACTATTTTGGTATTTAGTCATTAGGAAAATAGGATATAAAGAGATTTACTACTAATCAACCAAGTTCTAATCCATAAGTTAATTATTTGGTTAGTTTAATAAGCAATTACTGTTAGCCTATTAACAACAAAAATCTAATAAGAAATAAGTTTTCTAGCTTACCACAGTAATTTAGTTATAGAAGTTTATTCTTTGTTGTATAAAATTCAATAAACCTTCTTTTCAGCTTGTCATTAGTAATGTTGGTTAGGAAAAACAATTACACAAATCCTACCCTATAACCCACTCACAATTCATTGTGTGTGTTTGTGTGTGAGAGAGAGAGAGTGTGTATATATAACCCTCTGAATAATAATAATTATAATAATAAAATGTCTGATGAAATGTGAATGCAACAGGATTTAATTTGATGCCTCGTTTAAAGTGACAAATATCTAGAATGGAGAGTCACTATTATATAGAGATAGATTTTAAGTTTTTAGATGGAGCTTTGATAATCACTATAGATAATTTTGACGAGCATTATCCATCTTCCCAGAAGTTCATCTAAGAAATAATTTCTTTCAAGTGTGTGTTAGGTAGCAGATTCTTTTATGGGCATATTTTGTCGGAAATAATAGACAAAAATTTGATGTTCAGCTTTTTATTCGTCTAATCTTGTTGATGAGCAAGATGTCACAACTGTGGCTGAAGGCAGTTTAAAAAAAAAAGTCCTAAGACTATTGGTGTAGTCCAAATACAGGTACTTTCAACCATCTTTGGTCATTGTCAAGACATGGGTACTCCTGTGTACTGAAGTTCAGGATTTATTTTGTGATCAAGGAATTTTTTGAATAGGAGTATTCAAATACAGGTGACATTACAAAATCTAATTACAAGGACATACGATAAGTTTCCAGACTTTTTTCGTGTGGGCACTTTTATTGATAGTACACACATGAAACTCTAGTCCCCTTCGAAGTCCTCTTGTGTGAGCGAGTTAATGACCTTTGTCACAGCCTCTTTCATCTCAATTATCTCATAATGACAGCCTCTAATTTTTCCTTGAGCTTAGGGAATAACCAAAAGTCACAGGAAGCAAGGTCTGGACTATAGGGAGGCTGAGGAACTGTCTTGATGCCCATCTTGGTCAAATAGTCTATGACAAGGATAGAGTTATGGACTGGTGCATTATCCTGGTGGAAATGCCACTGACCCGATTTGAAGAATGCTGGCCTCTTCCGACGGAATCTCTTCCTGAACTCCCTTAAAACCTCAACATAGTAACCCTAACCCTTTGGCCAATCAACTCTGGTGTTCTAACTTCCTTACTCCTCCCACACCTCTCATCATCCCTCACAGACTCCCTGCCTTTCTTGAATCTCTTATGCCACTCAAAAACTCATGCTCGATTCATGCAAGATGGTTGAAAAGCAGTCTGAAGCATTCTATACGTTTCTGTGGAATTTTTTCCAAGTTGAAAACAGAATTTTATTGCATATCATTCTTCTAAAGTGTCCTCACATCCAGATTGCATTTTTGAAATTCACCAGCTGTGATAATCAGGCTTTAGTAGGGTGTATTCCAATTGCTGCTGTAGCTGTTGATTTGAACCTGAAATCATAAAAATTGGTCAGTCATCTCATAAGATGTCTAGCAATAACAGTGAATTTTAAAGAGTTTACGATAATTTTAAATGCTCATAGGAAAAAAGTCTGGAAACTTATTGTATGCACCTCGTATCTGCAAATTTGGTTCAGATGTTAAAATAATAGACTTATTCCCAGGTCTTCATTTCAAGTGAATGATTTGTCACTATAAATCAATTCGACAACTCGGAAAAAAAGAAATGATTTGTCACTATAAATCAATTCGACAACTTGGAAAAAAAAAGAAAAAGAGAAACTTTAAAGAAAAAGAGGTTTTTACTTCCAATAAAATCTTGGACTTTTACAATCAAAATTGCACACATACTAATATTATTAGAATAATACCATCCTATACTCTTCAAGATGAGAGTATTGGATGGGTTTATAGATAAAATTTATAAATATTTTAGATAAGGCATTATTATTTACACATCTCTTACTATTGTTCCCAACTTGATTATTATATTCACAATGTTTTGACCAATGTAGTCTCCAACCCTGTTCAGATGTTTTTTGTGAAAATCAGTGTAACCTCACAGACTAAATAAAGGGTTCAGTTAAAAATTCCAGAAGTTTACCAAACTTTGACAAAAGACGTGAAAAAGCGAGTAAATGTGAATTGATGAAAACAATAGTCCATAACTTATAAATGTCATGTATTTAGAGATGTCATTTAGACTTCTATCATCTGCTCTTGTAGCTAAGATAGTAAAGCAGCTGAGATGAAGAATTAGACTTTCTCAACACAAAAAGGGATGAGAGTTCAAATCTCACCAAGAGACTATCCTTTATTATTGTTCCTCCCTTTTGGAAAAATAAGTAACCAAGTAAATTGTGACAAAAGATGAAAAAAAATTTCAGTCAAAACTAATATTGATGGTTTTAATCTAATGATTGAAAAATAATTTTAAAAAGATTCTACACTTATTAATCTTAAATAATGATCGTTAAACAAAGACAAATTCCTATACCGATTGAGTGGATGAGAAGGTAGGAAGGAATTGGGACCAGAGATGAGCGTATGCAAACTATTGGAATATTGATCTTTCTACAAACAATCCTTATACTGCACCCATTGAGTTGGACAATCTTGGAAGTGGGAATGACATTTTGAAGTACAATGAAAAGAGCGTATGACGCAATCCTTTTCTTGATTTTTTGCCTAATTTTACAAAATTGAAAGCCGAAGTGATTAAATATTTGCTACCATTTTCAGTAAACTTAAAAGTTTTCAATGTTGTGTTATCTTTACTTTTTTTTTTTTTCTTAATTAAGTTTTGTGATACTTTGAACTCAATTTGAAATTATTTATCGAATAAGTTCAAAAGATAGCTAATACAAAGAATGATATTTTGGTAAGTAAAATAAAGATCAATTATAACCTGATTGTTGTAAGCAGGTTACACTAACAAAATAAATATGGCACATTGTAGCAAGATTATTGTTAGCACAATAGAATTAAAATACCCAAAATAATAAAGCAATTCACAAGTTAATAGTGTGGAATCGGTATTCACCTGACCACCCATCATAATTTCCCAACTGAGATAACCATCAAATGTTAATTGTCGACTACTATCCCTTGATTCGAATATAAAATTTATGAATATGATTTGACAGAATTCAATGACCACCTAAAGTAGCCCTTAAGTGAATATTTAAAAAAAAGAAAAAAAAATTCTTATACAAAAATTAAACAGTCTCAACACATTTAACATTAATTCTTTCACTGCTGCCTGCAACTATAGTTAACTATGGTCAACACTTAACATTAGTTGTACATAGCAGTGAAAGGGTTATAATCAAATTCTCAGCACCATGCCAGGTGCAATTACAGTTGAATTTTATACAACATTGTATTAGCTGGTCTATATCTTATACCTGCTGGGAAATCTTGCAGAGAAATTTGATCAGCCCACTCACCCCTTTTTTATTCAGATTATTATCATGGAAATTTGTAGAGTTAAACAATATCAGTCACTTCATACTGATCAGGTTCTGGACGAATTATGCAGACTCAGAATCAGCAACTACAAAGTATTTTGATCATAATGTCACGGATGCAGAGGATACGCATGCGGCTGTACATAATGTAGAACAAAGCAGGAAATATACTGATTTTATTTAGAAAAGGATGTTTTTTTGTTGTTGTTGTTGTGGTTTTAGCATGATTTCATAACATTTTATGGCTAAAAAAAAAAAACTTTTAAAATATTCATTTTTGCTGGAAAATATAGCAGTGGGAGCATGCAAAAATTAGAAAGTGTAACAGCAAAGAAGATTATGATTGATTTTTATGTCATGTCAACCTGTTTAGGGTTATATTATGCTTAGAGGTTAGGGAATCACATACATTGTATGTTTATATTTACATTTTTTGTGTTGTTGTTTCTAAGGAGGTTTTTGCATACAGATAAAAATAGTTGAGATCTTATAACTAATACAACACCTTGTTGCTGAGGTTGTAGAATACACTGACTACACCTCTGCAGAGGGATAAGACCCCCCCCTCACCAAATGGGGCCACTTGTTGACTTTGAGTGATGACCTGTAATGTTTGAAGACTGGATCCTGGTGGCTGAACAATTGGTAACCCAGATGTCAAATGGTCACATGACCTAAAACACTTCACTTACTTGAGCTAGATGAGAAATCAGAGACCAAGTCTGATCAATTAGCTGACCATGTCAAGCCCTAGCACATATATTAAGTCCCAGTCATATTCTTCCAATTGCTTTTGTGGCAAACACCTAACCCTAATCTTAAAAGTACGAGAAGGTGATGGCTGAGGGTTAACAGCATTGAGATAAACAAGACTTTGACCACTGTTTAACTAAGCTTTAAGTACTGAAAACTTGAAATTAGCAGGGATTCAAAATGCCACTCCTGATACAAGTATACTGGCCAATGTATACCTATTTCAACCAAGGTGAATGGGTTTCCCCCTTGGTAAATTCTCAACAGAAGTTGGGCTCTGTGGTGTAGGGTGAAGCACAAGACGAGTATAAAAAAAATAGATATGGTAAATACAAACAAAACCCCAAATGAAACCTCAAATTCAGAAAATGAAATAAAAACAGATTTGCCAAGGTTTATGGTAATCAAATCATAAGAAACTACTTTAGCCAAATTGTCCCTTTTCTTAATTGAAAAAATAATCTCCAGAAGATAACAAAAACATACTGAAAACCTAATCAAAATCCAAACTTACCTGAACTTGAAATGCAAAACTTAACACCTCTTGCTACACCAGAGGAAATAAAAAGTCTTAAAAAAGCAAAAAGAACACAAACTATAGAAGAATAACTATTAGAAGAGATAGTGGAGAAATACAAACACACACATACATACATTTTGACATACAACAAATTCAAAATCTCCAAAGAGATACAGCCTTGAAAAGATAGAATACAGCACACCCTTAAGGTGTTTAAAACATCAAAAACATGAACACTACTAGAACTACAGGGGTCATACAACATGTAAGAGGTGTGGTAAAAAATACCCAGACCACATGGAGGAAGACTATCCAAACAAAACCAGAGATTCAAATTGTCAAGAGAACTATCCTTTATTTTCAAGAAGTTGCAATCAATATACTAAAGAGAAAGGAAAATCCTGGAGATGAAGTATAGATGCAAGAAAAAGGTATATGAAAGGTAACACCAACAACAATGTAACACAGAAGGCCATGATCAAAACAATAATCAACCAGAAAAAAAAACAGAGTTCTGATTGAAAAACCAATCAAACGACTGACCAGAATTTCAAGAACGGTTAAATATTGTCAATTGGAGGTGCCCGTTGTGTAATGGTTATCGTCGTAGGAAATGGATACGGGGAGACGAGTTCAAAATCCTGGACGAGACTGATTGTATTTCACATTGCACTAATACCCTTGGGAAAGGTATGAATCCAATTATTCTCCCTCCAGCTATGAGTAAATAGTAGGGCAGACTAGGTTCTTCAGCCTTGGTGAGGTAACTTGTCTAGGAGAAGGAAAACTGAATTCAAACCTGTTAAACTCCACTTAAAAATTGACCTTGTGTCATATCCTGTCCGAGTGGAGGGGTTGGTAAATATGGTTAAATATTGTCAAAAGAAGATCACCAAACTGCCTACCAATTCCCAAAATAGATAATTACGGAAAAACCATATTACAAACTCAAAACTAAAGAAAACAATGAAAAACCAAAACAGATTCTGACTACCCCCAGCTGAACTTGAACCTTCCCACCAATTCAAAATAAATCATACCCAACCAACCACTGAACAAAAACAACTGAAAATATCAAACCCTTTATCATCTCAATCCAGAGATCCCTCAACATCAAGAATAAAATTAAAAATTATCATACAACAACAAACAAAAATGTAATTCCCAAGGATCAACCAAAACTCTAAAATAGATTCTATAATGTAGAAAGTGTGAATATCGAAAGTGACATCATTGCAAACCTTTATCTAGGTAGATATAAATAAAAATGTAAGATACATCTATGAAACAAAACCATCTACAAAGCAAAATGTGTCAATTAACCTGTGTCCTAGGCTCTAACAATTTTTAAAAACAAAAATATTTACCTACACTCTATTCACTTACAAATCATTATATATATATATATATATATATATATATATATATATAGATAGAGAGAGAGAGAGAGAGAGAGGGAGAGGGAGATATGCTATTAAACACCGACCAACAAACCAATCAAACTAATACAAATGATTTATACACACTTGTATGGTTTCAAGTATTCTTATCCAATACTAATAAGTTATAAACATGTATATGGTTTAAAGTAACTATTTATCTTTAGTTTGGTTTCATTTCTTTGTTTAATGGCATATCAACCTTTGTAAGTCATTTAATGCCAAATCCATTTTCCTAGAAGAACAGTAGTGGTACTATTTAACCCATAGCTGGGAGGATAAGGGGGTTCATACCTTTCCCAAGGGTATTTGCCTGAAAATGAATGTAATATCACGACTGGAGTTCAAACTTGCTTATTATGATTCCACTGTCCATCGCTTTAAACAATATCCAAGAGGACATCCCCTTATTTATCTTTATTATTTGCTTCCACACAGTTATATGATTTTATAGACTCTTATCTAATACGGATTAATTTTCAAACAGATTTATTTAACCAATAGATAGAAACCCTTTGGAGGTGCCCATGGCGTAATGGTAAAGTCCTAAGAAATGGACACAGTGACACAAGTTCAAATCCTGGATGTGACTGATTGCATTTCACATAGCACTAATACCCTTGGTATGAATCCAATTATTTTCCCTCCAGCTATGGGTAAATAGTAGGGCAGACTAGGTTCTTCAGCCTTGGTGAGGCAACTAGTCTAGGAGAAGGAAAACTCTGAATTCAAACCTGTTAAACTCCGCTTAAATAATTGACCTTGTGTCATATGCTGCCCGAGCGGAGGGGTTGGTAAATATGGATAGAAACCCTTATAGGTACAATCAATCCAGTTCAGATTAGACATGGGAGTAATGGTAACGAATGGGTTACTCCATACTCCATGGTATTTAAGAAATGGAGCCTCACCATCATATGTAGTTTAACACCATACCAAAGACACCTCTTTTTTTAGATAACAATAAAATGTTAATTTTGTTGTACAAAAAGAATTTCATAAGGAACCTGTTGATATATGTTTCATACTAACAATAACCAAACTTGAATTATTGACTAAGCCAACATTTCTTCTCACAAGAAACTTACAAAGCAGTGAAAAATGCTGATGTTTTGTCAATATTTTTAAAGTCCTTATTCATTTGAATCCATACCAAAAGAATAATTTCAAAATAGGTTCCATGCACTGTTTTATTCTTTTTTAGATCTGTTAAAAGCAACATTTTTTTAACACATAATTAGAATCTTTAAGATTCTATCTATAAATTGAATTGTGAATCATTAATTTTAAAACATTTTACTAAATAAATAAATAAAAAAATACAAAGTTGCTTATTTTATTCTCAACAGTTCTTAAATATTCAAAAGCTTTAATTGTATGTTTCGTGTTTTTTTTTCACACTCTCTGAATAAAAATGACTGAGAAAGTTTTACCTTTTATTCTCATTTGATTATATAGCAAATGCAAATATAGGAAGGAGTTATAGGTAAAACACGTCAGGTCACATTAAGAATATGCTGAACTTATTCAATAAAAGAATAGAGCTTTTCTTACATACTTTTAATTGTTTGAAAATAGAAAATGAATATATTGAAATTCTTTCAATCTTAATCAAACTCCTAATATGAATAGCTTATGTCTCTTAGGAATTGTTTCTTTTCATCATACTATATGCACATGTAAATTAATCTACTTTTTTTCCCCTTTCAAAACAAAGTTCCACAAAGTGTTTGCAAAACATGGAGAGAAAAAAAACCCTGAAAGAAATGATGATCAATTCTATACAGAGTAAATAAAATTGGAAAGAAATTTTTCATGCAAAAATAGACACCTCAGTTTTTGCAAAAATCCTTGAGAGAGCAAATACACTATAAGCAATATTATTAATCCATAGGTTTTTCATATTGAAAAAATTTGTGACCTTAGATTTTCATTGATAAGTTGATGTAAACAGCATGTCAACCAATCTAGGGTCATTTTATGCCAAGGGGTTAGGGAATTGTACACAAAATAGGTTTATATTTGCATTTTTCATGGAGTTTCTAAAAGTTTTTGTACACAGTTATGATATAAAGCATTCCTATCTAATACAAATAATTTTAGAGTTTTAAGTAATTATTTCTATAACATGCACTTAATGCTAACATCCCTACACGATGAAACATACAGGGCGATTCAAAAAAATTTTTATGTTTCTATGGGAGTACCTTTATATAATTTTAAAGTCTACCTGTTCACTATCCCTTTTAACATATTAGAATCTTCCTCCAGATGGTCTGTCATCAGTTCTGCTTTTCTAATAAAGATACTCCCAGACAATTTTTTTTTAAAAATCATATGGGAGATTCCCAGAATGTGTTGACAGGGATGGTGAACGCTAGAGACAGAAATTATATAAGAAAACCACTCCTATTAGAGTATTTTTTTTACACTGTAGAAATCTGAAAACATTTACCATATTTGTGTATGTGAGGTGTCCACAGATAATGTGGAATAATGACAAAAACTTTCCTATTTGTAGTCATTAACTAATTCTCATTACATTTGTTACTCAACCTGACAAAATTATTCCTTGTATATAGGCCAACGCCAATTTTTTTGACTGAAAATTAGGTCTTTAAAATGAAAACCTTATCAGTACATGATTGCCTTATTTTAATGGGATTTTAACCCATCTGGGACTATTTTATGCCAAGAGGTTAGGGAATCATATTCATTGTACATCAATATTTACATTTTTGTGAAGTTGTTAAGGGTTCTTTTGGTACACAGGAATACAATATGTATTCCTATCAAATATGAATAATTTGTACAGTCGTATGGTATTAAGCATTCCTATCTAATTTCCTAAACATATTTGTATCAAATATGAATATTTGATATTTTATAAATGTGTGTGAATTATTCATATTTAATAGAAATATGTGATGTCATATAACTGTAAATTATTTGTATTAAAAACAGTTGCTTGAAGCACTAATTGTTTATTTAGTAAACAATTATAGCTTCAAGTAACTATTCTTTATTATTATTACTTATTGAAACCATACAACTGTGTGCAAATTATTTGTATTAGATAGGAATACTTGAAACTATACAATGGTGTGCAAATTATTTGTACTAGATAGGAATACTTGATATAACTGTTCAAAAAAATTTTATTTTTCAAATAAGAAATAACTACACAAAAAAAGTGTAAATATAAACAAGGTATGTAATTCCCTAAACTCTAGGCATAAAATAACCCAACATAGATAGACATGCCATATTAATAAAATAGAAAAAAAAAAAAAAAAAAAAAAAAAACCCACAGAATCAGTCAACTAATATTAGCTGAGGAATAACTAAATTAGCTGTGAATCTCACTTTTATTATACAAACACAAAAAGACACTAAAATTAGCAGTTTATAAATTTGAAAATTCAACTAGTACAAATTGTGTTCATGGATTAACCATGTCTTATAACAGAGAAAACTGCTGCGCAAATTGAGCAAAACAATTTACTTCAGGGCAAAAAGGTTAACTGAAATTTGTAAATACTTAATTTGAAGTCAGCACAGTGACAGTCACAATTAATCAACACCTTTCTAAAACCATCTCATACAAATTACTGCCACTGTCTTATAATAGTTATTGCATTTGTATATAAATTTCATACACTAAAATTGAACAATTATTACATGACATTGGTAATATATAATTTTAGTATAACTGATGATTCTAAAGATTTTTAAATGGTTAGTTTCAACTATATAGGATATTCTTTGACTAAAGACAAAGATTTCATCTTATAATCTAGAGAATGTTACTCCAAATACATGACAAATGAAATTGGTTTTAATAGCATGTCAACCCATCTAGGGTTATTTTATTCCCATAAGTTAGAGAATTGCATTCATGTTTCCAATTTTTTTTATTTCTTCAATATCTTTCATTCTCTGCATGATGATTGTCATTTATAAAATGTCATGAAACCTGTAGTCGCAGACAAGCTTCCATTCAATTAAATATATATAAAAACTAATATATATTTACTTATTATTATTATTATTATTATATAATAGCTCTATCACAGATATTGAGCATTCTCCATAATGAATTTGGTCTGCCACAAACCCACGAAGTGAGATAGTGACAACCAACACTGTTATAATATATATTTCCTAAAGTACATCTGGAGATGAGTCTAGCTTCTTTTTGGGGGGACGGGGATAAAATTTTTATACTTATGCTAATCTTTGATTTGGGCCTCCCAAAAATGGAGCAACTGAGAAACTGCATTAAAAATCATTCAACTGTAAGAATCCAGATTCCAATGTGCAACAATTTCAAAGACTTTAAAAACTTGGACGTTACTGTGTCAACTCTATTACAACTATGTTATTAGTTAATGGAACCCTTGTATTTTTAAAATAGCTTTCCTCATTCAGGGGATACGGTACAGAAAAAATACCTATAGGTGCACATGTGTCACCTGTAGAGGTCAAACCCAAAGTTGATAGTCTATGTATCAAGATTATCAATTACTCAGTAGCATTTGACCCACTTATTAATTTTAAGTGTGTAAATCTAACATAAATTTCTACTTTTAAACTACTCACAATAAAGAACAAGTGTTTCCTGTTTTCAGCTGTTCTCATTTTAATTTTTTTCCCATTTCTTAATACTTTCGTAAAAAAAATACATTTTCACAATAATTAAAACACGAGCGAGTTGTAAATGAATAGTTCTTGTCATTTTAACAGAGACACAGAGGTAAGTTAAATGGATTTGGTTGATTGATTGTTAGATCAGTTACTAAGTATATTTCAGCCAGGCAACAAGTGTGGAATGAATGCTCATGTATTCTTGACTCTTCTGTAAGGGATACAAATTCTCTCTAAGAGGTGCATGTGACTACATTGAATCCTGGAACTATTTTGGATATTTGGGGAAATGCATCTTACAATATGCTCTCATAAATTGTGATCAATATATGAGTCCTTAACTATTTTCATTAATATTTCTTTGTTCTCTTATATATATATATATATATATATATATATATATATATATATATATATATATATATATATATAAAATTGTAAGTTTTTAAATAGTATAATATAGTAGATATACAATTTATAAACAAACAATAGGTTGTCCCAAGAGGAAACATTTTATGCTCTTTCAGAATAAAAGTATTGCATTGAAAATTATATTACATTGTAATGATAGGTCTTCATGTTGATATTTTTCTCATGTTTTGAGATATTTAAGTATTATATTGATAATGTTCTAAGTATTCACCTTAATTTTTTCCTTTTCCACTTTAGCAGAAAGATAACTATTAAGTTGTTTCATTGGAAGTGTTAAGTTGAATTCTCATGCTGGTGAAAACAGAAGTGTTGCAAAAATTGATATCAAATTAACTTTGAAGGAAAGAGTTGTTAAAATAAGATCAAAGATTACAGCTGCTTTGGGATCATGAATAAGGTTTCAGTTGAGAACCTAGATGTGAATGTCAAGTTTCTTCATTCTAAAGAACCTGCTGCCCAGTCTAAATGATCAGCTGGATTACAATAAATTACAATCTGTTAAGTTGGCCCACCATCATCTGGTTGTACTGGGCAATTTTATTGCTTTCAATTTGATGACATAAGTCATGTACTTAAAACCATATAACTGCGTGCAAACAAGTTATTATTAAGAATAGTTACTTTAAACTAGTTTTGTATAAATTATTAGTAATAAATAAAAAATACTTGAAATCATAAAACCATGAAAATAAATGATTATAAACAATTCTAAAAATGCAATGGAACACTAGAAATATAGTTATGATTATAATCAAACATTTACAAATAAATCAAATTTTGGTATTAAATAAACCATAAAGAGTTGAAGTGCTGTTAACCAAACCATCAAGAATTACCATCTTTTTATGTAAACTATTTTTAACCACTTTATCATGAAGACACAAAAAATCCAAATCAAGTGAAATTGGAAAATGCAAAGATTTACAAATAAATATATAAAAGTAGAGGATGTAGGCAAATGAGCGAATGATATTGTGTGTATTCATCAGAGAATATGTTGACACAAGGGAAATATAATTTATGTTGAGTAGTTAATACAAATTGAGAGACAAGAGGAATATGTAGGATGGTAGTGAATGAAAATAAAATAAAAAGACAATCAAATGATAAAGATGTCAATGATATCCGATTCTTTGAGAAAAAAAAAAAATCCAAAAAGGCTCTCAAAGTGAATTATAACAATACAATATTTCTTAAGAAACACAGCTTTTTGAAAATAAAAGAAAACTTTGAAACAGTAATTGCAACACATTCAAATATATATCTTAGCTATGAAAAAAAAAAAAAAAAAAAACAAACAAACAAACACACACACACATGTTGATACCTTCAATAACTTTAAAGTATGTATTCACCCAAATCTTCCGCCACATGCCAGATGTGACACAAGGTTAAGTTTTGAGCAAAGTAAAGCTGGTTTGAATTCAAAGTTAAAAAACTAATGAAAATACTTTTTCAGAAAACTTAAACCCTATCACTCCCAATTCAATTTTCAGATCAACAAGCAAAATTTCCTTCTTTTTTTTTTTTTTTTTTTTAAACCTCTTATCAACTGATTTCCAGTGTATACTCACTTTCTCTAAACTGGTTGACTGAATTTAATGGCTTATCAACCCATCTAGGCTTATTTTATGCCTAGAGGTTAAGCAATCACATTCATTGTATGTTTATATTAACATTTGTGTATTTTTTTAATGTTTTTTACACATGATTCTATTAAATACAAATGATGATTATATGATCCCAAAGAATCATTAATGGCAATGAAGATGTACTCCACACTCTCTAGTACTGGAGCCTCACCATCAGATGCAGTTTAATGTCATACCCAATATTCTCCCTAATTTGTGGGGTGAATTGTCTTACTCCTCTGCAAGGAATACAGTCAGTATATTCTAAGCCCTGTTAACAGAGCAGCCTAAAATGGTGAAAGACATGTGACCAAAATCTGCTGATAGTTGTCTTTGAAAAAATAAATAATAAAATGATAGTTTTATCATTTTACTGTTTTTATTTTTTAAAGTATTATATCGTTTCTAATGTTCTGGCACACAAAGAATGTAGAATATGATTTTCAACTTGCTTGTAAGAATGAATTTAACTCCAGCACACCTGATAGGTGTAAGTATATTAATGACTGTGTGCCCGTGACGTAATGGCTATCATCGTAGGAAATGGACACGGCGACACGAGTTCAAATCCTGGACGAGACTGATTGCATTTCACATAGCACTAATACCCTTGGGAAAGGTATGAATCCAAATATTCTCCCTCCAGCTATGAGTAAATAGTAGGGCAGACTGATTTCTTCAGCCTTGGCAAGGCAACTAGTCTAGGAGAAGGAAAACTCTGAATTCAAACCTGTTAAACTCCGCTTAAAAATTGACAGCATATAATATACACATTTAAATCTAAAATAAAATAATGCAAATATTACAATTCATTTAAAGAGCTGGTATTATAACCAAGAGGCTGACTATCAAAGACTGAGAGAAATTTATAATACTTAGATAATTTCCAGTGGGTAAGGTTGGCGACCGTAATCAAGGGTGACTAGAAGGCTCCCTTTTCAATAGCTACTATACCGAGGTGTAGGGGAGAGTGCTACTCCTTTCCCTGGTTTGCTCCACTTTACCATTGATACGTACCTTATATTGCTGAGTGTTAAGCAAGGAGGTATCAAGTACCATTTTTAAAGTCTTTAGTATGACGTGATCAGGGATTGAACCCAGGTCTCCCGGACCATTGGCGAACACTCTATCCACTCGACTAAATTGTAATTCAATTATCTTATATTCCCACAAATACAGAAGTTGCAGATATTGAACTTCTAATAGCATGTTTGTTATATTTATAAACAAATCATAGGTTTAACCCAATACCTGCTGAAATTAGTTGAGAGGAATCTTTTCTTCCTGTTAATAATTAGCATAAAAGCCTTCAAAAAATAATATACATACCATCTAAGACTAGTACGAATATTATATGAAAAAAGTGGTCCCATTTTACAGGATATTGGCAAGATCTAAAACAAAAATACCATTTTTGTAAATGTTCCAAGAATGAAAGATGGGCAGCTTCAATTAATAAAAACTGGTGGTTTTCATTAGAGAGCAAGCAACAGCAAGTCTTAATGCTCCAGCACTCTCCTCAGTATTTTAGTCATCATTTAATAAGTTTAGATTAATTTAGTACAAAAACAGAAATATGAGGCACCCAGTGAGAATTAAACTCAAATAATGGTCTGCTAACATTGCTCACTGACAAGGTACCTCTCCCCAATATTCTAATTGATTTAATTATTCATATTTGAATAATTCAATAAATAAGGTGAATTTTACCTAAGGAGTTGGAAATAGGAAGCACTGTTTACAGTTGCACCTTATTTAAGGAAATCAAAAATAATGGGTCCTTTCGTATGCCAGAACACTATTCTGATGTTAATAACTGACTGTTGCACTTGGAACTTTTTCTTAGTCAGAAAGCCAGTGTGTTTTCACTCCATAGAATATTTTTGAATTAGGCTCATAGTACCAAACACATGTATAACCCTTATTTAACCATATCTTTTTTTTTATTAAAACATACTTCTCCATACTTATCACACATTCTTCTGTAAATTTCACTTGGCTTGCACTTCTCACCCATTAAAAATTGGATAAGAGGCTTCTGTTCAAGCCCAAAGCGCTCTGATTTGCCACCATTTTGAATAGTCTCCAAAGAAATATTTTTGCAAGATTAAAGTAATTTTTGCTAAGAATAAATTACAAACAATACAGAGTTTACACTTATGGGAAAAAAAATTCTGAAAAATAAATTTATTTTGCTTTAAAAAAAAAATCCCTTATCTATTGAGTGACCTTCATATTTTAAGAGAGTTTTCACACCAGTAGGGGTGGTAACTGGTTGCTTTCATGGAAGTTTGAGTGAAATCAAGTCTCCTCAGCTCTCCAGGACTCTGCTAAATATTTTACCTGATCCCAACAGTAGTCTGGACAGTGTTAATTCTTTTCTGGATCACCAAGTAAATAAAAAAAGATTAAAATTTCAATTCTTCCAAACATTGAATTGTCACTAGTGTAGGTTGCTTGAAGAGAACATAATTTTTCTTTTTTTCATTCATCCTAAATTTACTAATTTAGATATCCAGACTTTTTTCTTCTATTCAAATTCATTTATTCAATATATTTAAAAGTGAACAAATAAATTCAACTTTAAGATTCCAAGTGAGTGTTTCATCCAACGAGAGAATACAAAAAAGTGTAAACTTGGGAAAAATCTCTTATAGATTCTCACTTAATCATAATGGAATAGACTTAAAATGTTTTATTTAGTCATGTATGCAAGGAATGTTACCCTGTAGTGTTTTCTTTTTTTTTGGTTTTTGGTTTTTATGAGTTAAGTCTGTTATGGATAGCAATTATTCTCAGCTCGTACAGCTTGTATTCATTTGCTTAGAAGTGAATGTCTGCTTATAATATTTTTATGTAATACTTAAACCCAAAAAAAAATTTACTGAAAATCCCTTTTCCATATCTTTATTTTTATTTTTTTCTTCCTTCCAGAAAATTTCAAACAATGAAGTAAATTAACAAAATAGACATTTTTTTCAAGTCTGATATTTAACTGAATTTTGTCATAAATTAAAAGCAGGTTATACTTAGTTGTTTCATAAAATGCAAATCCATACTACTACTAGCATCATAGTACTTATGTTGTACTAGCTGGGATACTTGGTGTTGCCTGGGAAAAATTTATCAAGACTTCAGATCATCAAGCCAATTCTAATATATTTAAGCAAGCAAAAAAAAGATTTTTGGATCGCCTACAGAGCAAACTCATTAATCTCTGCCCTGTCAGTGGGGCTTAGAATAGGCTCACTGTGAACATAAGACCCCCAATCAAATAAAATGGGGTGTCCTGTGTATGACACTAAACTATATCTGATGGTGAAGCTTTGGTCCTGAGGAATGTGGAGTACTCCTTCATTGCCATTACTTCCGAGTCTACTCTGACACGGACTGGTAGTACGTGTTAGAGTCCTATCTATGAATCAAATAGATCTGTTAGCAAATTATTTACATTAGATAAGAGAATCTGATATTACAACCACGTGCAAAAATATATAAATGTACAATATACATAATTCCCTAAACTCTAGACATAAAATAACTCTAGACAGATTGACATGCCATCAAAAAATCAAACAACCTTTAAAGTATTCTCCCACATTAACTCCAACAAATTAGTATCCTATCAATGGGTCAAATAAATCTCTTTAAAAATTATTCATATTGAATAGGAATACTTAATGCCATTTAAATAAATTATTTGTATTAAGAATAATTACTTGAATCCAGAATTGTTTACTAAGGATTAGTAATATCATTAGTTACTTGAAAGCATATAACTGTGTGCAAATTATTTATATGAAGAATAGTTACTTGAAACTAGAATCGTTTATTAAGGATTATTATTATTATTATTATTATTAGTTACTTGAAAGCATATAACTGTGTGCAAATTATTTATATGAAGAATAATTACTTGAAACTAGAATTGTTTACTAAGGATTATTATTATTAGTTACTTGAAAGCATATAACTGTGTGCAAATTATTTATATTAAGAATAGTTCCTTGAAACTAGAATTGTTTACTAAGGATTATTATTATTATTATTAGTTACTTGAAAGCATATAACTGTGTGCAAATTATTTGCATTAAGAATAGTTACTCCAAGTCATAATTGTTTACTAAAGATAATTATTAGTTACATGAAAATGACTATTATTAAATAGAAATGATTACTTGAAACCATATAATTATTAATTTCAGATAGGAACACTTAAAAACCATACAACTGTATGCAAGTTGTTTGTATTAGATAAGAATACTTGATATCTGTGTGCAAAAACTCTTAAGATACAACTACACCAAAAGTTTAAATATAAATGTACAATGAATGCAATTCTCTAACATTAAAGTATAAAATAACCCTAAATGGATTGACATGCCACAGAAAAATCAATTATTTTCCATTTGGCCTGAAAAAGTAGCTTTAACTATAAATTGACCAATGGTGATTTCTTGTGATCTTAGAGGTCTGCACCATCTATTACTTGAAGTCAAGTTGCCCTTATTGACTAATATTTAGCCTCCAAGATCTGATCATTCAGTTATCCATAAGGTGCATACAATCAAGCAACAGCTGGATTTATCGATACAAATCTAAGATAAGATACTTTAAATTTTTGCCTGAAACTTGTTCTTAATGGGACCTATTTTATGAAAAGTGTTTTATTTATTTAATGACAACAAATAGCTGTAAAAACATATGTTCAATCATATCTCAAAGCAGCAGCTGTAACAAAGTGCATATTTATGTATAATATTTATTACAAATATCTGAAATACTAGAAGTTACAGAAAACCTTTTTCAGTTGCCAAAATTGTAATTCTGGCTTACAGACATATAGCTGCTAAATAACAGCTATTACGCAATTGATATTGGAATAAATAAGATATTTTCTATCACTTCTGAAAAGAAAAATACTGATGGTTTTTCTTCAGTTTTGTTTTTGTTTTTTAATTGTCCAAGTTTAGTAGTTTCCAATAAGTTAAATTAAAAAGTGATTCACATCTCATAGTAGAAGGATAAATTGGTGGTTTTATAGACATTTGGATTGAACATTGCAAATTTGTCGAAAAAATGATAACCTATAAAATAGGCACGTTTTTAAGCCAGAATTTCACCAGGAATCCATTTATGACCTCTAATTAGTTCTATGTTAGAAAGAATTCCATATTTTAGTATACATGTAAAACAAAAGACTTTATCTAAAAATTACACCACTGGCAATATATACAACACATCACTCACTTTCAACTTGTTAAAGTTGGCGACTGTAGTCGAGGGTGACCAAAGGCTCCCTTTTCAGTAGCTGCTACATCGAGGGGGAGGGCACTACTTCTTTTCCTGGATTGCTCCACTTTACTACTGATACGTACCTTATATTGCTGAGTGTTAAGCAAGGAGGAACCAAGTACCATTTTTTAAATCTTTGGTATGACTCAACCTGGGATTGAACCCAGGTCTCCTGGACCATTGGCGAACACTCTGCCAATTAGGCCAATGGGCTGTTTTGTCGTATTTAACAATTATTTTGGATAATTTGTTATGATCATAAATGCCTTGAAGTAGCATAAAATTTAAAGAAATTTTTGATAATGAATGTTTTCCAGATAGCTGTGAGAGAACTGAATGGAATCATTTTAAAGAGATAGCAGGTAGTTCCTTCAGAATTTTTATATTTCCAGATATACAGAAAATACTTTGGTGTTTTGGGGGTTTTGTTTTTTTATCAAAAAAAGGCATTTTATTACCTTAAAATCTGGTTATAAAAAGTAAAATTTAACTAAATTTAACTAAAATATGAGAATTAGTTTTTTTTTGTTTTTTTTTATTTATTGTGGACTTTTTGTCCTCATCTTAGTAGTTTTTGTGTTGTTTCTTCTTCACAAAAAAAAAAAAAAAAAAATTAATTCTCAGATTAAGAATCCTCATCTCAAAATGACTCCAATTAAAGACAATTAACTAAAATAGTCATGAAAATATATCACTAAAATTCCAGTTCAAAAAATCAGAATGTGTCTTAAAACTATAGTAGTGTTTTGTCATCAATAAGTATCTTTGCAGAGGGTTAAGACGACCCCCCCCCAATGAATATCCTTGATATGACACTAAGCAATCTAATGTTGAGGTTCCAGTAGTGCTGGAGTTTTGGGAAATGCGGAGTGCCCCTTCATTGCTATCGCTCCCAGATCCCCTCCGGCCCGTAGTGGTTGCAACTGATTGGGTCCTATCCACGAGTTAAATAGAACTAAACTGTGTGCTTACACCAAACTGATTTGTATAAAGATTACACAAATTTTACCATTAATTTTTCAATAAAACCATCAACTTCAATACTCTCAAAAAAAGATAAACAAACAAAAAAAAATGATAGAAACAAAAAAAAAAAAAAAAAAAAAAAAATGCTTGCCCTAAAATTCAAAATTAAGAATATACACATGTTCTGTTATGTTAATTATTTTCAAAAAACAGCCAATGTTTGGCCCACTGTGCCATTTTCTGTTATTCCATTCAAATAGACCAAATTTTTAATTCATTAAAAGTTTCTAAATCTCTGCTTTACACATACATATTTCTGGAGATATATCTTATTAAACATAATAGAGAAATTAACTATTATACAGTTTAACAAGCTTCTCTTGTCATCAAGAACTGTCTTAAGTTCATACTGTTAAAAGATGTTTAAATTAGTTCTTTGGACCAGCATCAACTACTATCAAGAAAGAATTAAATCTCATTGTTGATCTAGAATTTATAAAAATATTTTTAAAATTCAAATAATGTTGTATAGCCTGTTCACAACAATTTTGTTCCAATTATTTTAAGACAATTTCAATAAGTTTTGCTCCCAAATCAGTTTTTATTTATCACTCTCTTCCATCACTGACCAAATGTGACACAAGGTCAATTTTTAAGCTGGTTTGTATTCAGAATTTTTCCTTCTTGAAGTGTTGTTGCCTAACTAAGGCTAAAGGACCCAGGCTGCCTTATTATTTACCCATAGCTGGGAGGAAAACAAATGGATTCATGCCTTCCCCAAGAGAAAAACAGACTTGGCTAAGATTTGAACTCTAGTCACCAATTCCATTTCCTACAGTAACCACTATGTTAAGCACACCTCCACGTTGTGCTTCTACGTAATGTGTCGCCAGAATGTACTTTGGTCAGATAAGTGGCAAAGTTAATTGACAAAAAAGGATTGTGTTTGTGTATCACATTATATACACATACAGACCACTGGAATGAAATATGAACTGCAATAAATAGATAATTATAAAAAAAAACAAAAAAAAAACTTATTACTTAAAATAAATCCATCTAAAAAAGCAGATAATTAAAAGTTTGGATGGAGGTGGAAGGGACAGTTGTTTTTTTTACAAAGTTTTGCTTAGTTTGGCAATATCTGTTCTTAAATGGTCACTCATCCAAGCGCTGAACAAGATAATTGATGCTTAACTCTAAAAATATATGTGGAACCAGTACTTTAGGCATGACTTGACTAAGTCAGAATAGCCACCAAGTTAACGAACTAGTCTACAAAATCATTGTTACAGTAAAGTGGCATTTGCTTGTCTCCCCATGTGATACAAGGTAGAAGTTTAAAGTGAGAGACCCATCACATATAACTGTGAGTTAAGACAAAAATTGTCCAGTTTCCTTAACTCTTCCATTTCCATGGTGAACTGATTCTGAACCTTCTCATTTAAGTGCAATGAGGAGATACAGCTGAAAAGAGAAAGAAGGTAGCTTGAAACTACACGTTTGTGCTCAAGTGAAGTAGGTTCAAACCTCATTGGGCTACTCACAGATTTATAGCTTTATATCAGATGAAGTTAATCTTAGCAAATATGTAAATGAAAGTTGGGTTTGTTTATATACATATTTTTGAATAGATCATTTTATAGTTCAATCTCTAACAAAAGTAAATATTAAATTTGGACATGATTCATTTGTAAGATCATGAGTAATCTGTGTAAGAATCTTACGCCTGTTTAGACAGAATTATTTGCGTACTGTATAAGCTGAAAACTTTATAATGGGGAGATTTTGTTTTTTCTGTATTGCTCATGCAAGAGGTGACAGTGCAACTAGAGATCTTCTTGAATCATAATTCAATGAGATCGACCACAGAAAAATAGATGAAATATCTATCATCTACATGATTAAAATGCTCATATAATGATAACCCAGCAAAACTGGGACATCATAGGAAAATTTTTATTAGAGCAATACACCTAAAAGCATCATCATCGTGTCGTGCCACTAGCACGAATATCCCTGACCCTCTCTCGTCACTTCTCCCTATCATTCATCGCTTTTGGCAGGTCTTCAAGGCTACATCCCATATCCTCACATAGCTGCTGTATGTATGTTCGAGCTGGTCTTCCTGCTTTTGCTTGGCCATATGCGGGGGTCCACAGGAGTACATCACTAATGAGTTCGTCCTTGCTTCTCCAGCAGTGTCCTGCGTGTCTGGCTCGTCTAACTTGTATAGTTTTCGTGATGGGAGGCAAGTGGCCGTACAGCTGGTGTCTTGTGGGGTGTTGCCACCAGGACTTGTTCAATATTGCTCTCAACATTCTTGTGTAATTGCCGTCTAGCTTCTTCTTCAGCTGTTTAGTTAGTGTCCAAGTAGTGCATCCATATAGCAATATCGATACGACCACTGCCTGGAAGAAACTGCACTTCATTTTATCGGTCAGGTCTGATTTCCATATGATCGAGAGCCTATCGACAGCTGTCCATGCTTTCGTTAGTCGCGTGTCAATGTCTTTTTCGGTTGATGAGACGCTGCTTCCTAGGTAGTTGAATTTGTCTTCTAGTTTCAGAGAGGTTCCGTCTAGTATGGAAATGTCACCTGTTTGGTTGTAGCACATATATTCAGTTTTGTGTGCATTGACATGAAGGCCAATGCCTGCGGCGGTCCGTTCCAAACTATGCAGCAGCGTTTCAGCTTGGTTAGGTGTATTCGCCAGTAACGCTATGTCATTGGCATAGTCGGCGTCGGCAATTGTTTTTGCAGGGTACCTTCTGCTTCTTTTCTTTGTCAGCTCGAAGCCATTTTCTCTGATTTTTTCGATCGACGTTCTAAGAGCATCATCTAGTCTAATTTGTTGCAGAAAAATTGGGGTGGGGGCTATACTTGTGCTGAAGATAATTTTTCATTCTTTTAAAAATAATCGAAATTCTTGATATAAAAGAGATAACTATGAAATTGTAATTAATTAGAATCCTTCACTTAATGGCATGTCAACTTGTCTAGAGTTATTTTTTGCCAAGAAGTTAGGGAATCTTGTTCATTGTACATTTTTTTGTGGTTTTTAAGAGTATTTTTGCACACAGTTATATCATACCAAGTATTCCTATCTAATACAAATAATTGGCACACCGTTGTCAGGTTTTAAGTATTCCTATCTAATAGTAACTATTAATAATAATCTTTTGTAAACAATTATAGTTTCAAGTAATTATTCTTAATACAAATAATTTACAGTAATATAGGATCAAGTATTACTATAAAATACAAATAATTTCTAAACAATGCTATTTGATCTATAAGTGGGATCCTGACAATTACAACCACTCCATGTCAGTGTAGACCAGGGAGTAATGGCAATGAAGGAGTGACTCCACACTCACCAGAGCTCTATAACTAAAGTTTCATAATAAGATGTAGTTTAGTGTCATAATAAGGACTCTCTTTTGAGGAGCAGAGGGTCTTACCCCTCTGCACGGGATACAGTCAGCTGTTAAAAACCCAATGAATTCACAAGTAGTCTCGTGAAAATTAAACTTTTGCATTTTCTTTTCTTTTGTAAAATTTCTTATAAAATGTTAATCCATGTGGAAGTAAAAGGTAATTATTTTGTTAAATGATAAACTTGACTCAACGTTTAGCCTTGGGATAAAATCATTGAAGGAAGAAAAAAAAAAGACTTGTTAATTAAACTAATCAACACAAAAAAAAGTAAAATTGGGTCTAAACCTAATTTTTGTCGAATCGGAATTAAGTAGCGAAGGATACAACGGGTATTTTAGAAAAACTTCCAGGTAGAAATTTACCTGTTTTATTGTGAAGATCAATATAGTAAGTTATTATTAGTGGTCAATGTTTTAAGTGTGTATCACATCTGGGACAAACACACTCAATTAGGTACTTGAGATTTCAGGCCATAATCAACAATTACCTCCCCTAAGAGTAAGGAAGAAGCTCTTGAGTTTTTAAAGTGGGTTATCTACGAGAATAAAATAGAAATCAAACAAAATTACAAGAAAACGTTTATATTCAATTTTTAAGAAATAAATGAATAAACAAAGAAAAAATTAAAAGGGCCAAAATATTTTCTTAATCTATCTTTTAATAGATAATATCTTAATTAGATCAAAATAAAACGAAAACCAAACAGTATAATTGTTCAATAAAGTTTAAAGTCTTTTTTCAATCAAGTTGAAAGAGAAAAATATATTATTCAATATCGAAAATGAAAGTTTGTTCACACAGAGACAGAAAAAAAATATAGCGCGAATGATTGAAGAAAAAAAAAATAATACGGAACTGCTTCTTAAGCTAATAAGACATAAGACTAAGAAGGAAGATTATGTAGCGCCAATCCCCTTAAATAGAGATGGTCTTGTATGACAGTATTCGAAATCCTGGCTTTTTTTTTTAAACCATTGGCGCCAATGAGAAATATTACAAAACTCACTCAGCCACCAGGTAGAAAATTAACTTTTTTAAAGAATGTTAAAAAAAATAAATAGATAAAATAAATAAAACAAATGTAAATTGGAAAAAAATAAGAAATAGTCATCCACTTTTTTATCGATTATGTAAAAAAAATTCTTAGTCACTTTTTTCTTCTTTTTAAAATTTTTCAATTTGTACGATGAATCAAGGGTTGGAAATTTTCTTTGAAATTATTATTTAAACTTTTGGACAACACAACTGTTGTTTTGATAATTATCATCGTAGATAACATTAAGTTTTCAAAACTGGGAGTTTTTTTTTTTTTTTTAATCAGAGACGTTGTATGGCCATTATTATTCAATATTGTTGTTTGTTATGAAAGAAAAAGGTTAAGAACAAATCTCTCCCCGTTATGAAATTTTAAGAATACTCATCACCATTAATTATATTCAGCAAGATTATAAAAAAAAAAAAAAAAAGGTATTAAACAATTTTTTAAAAATCATCCCTAGTGAACAGGGCCCACATTTTAAACAACAGGCATAAAAAAAAAAAAAAAAATGATGAGTATTTCTCTCTACTTTAACTAACTCATATACTTGTAGTTTCCCCATTCGAGTTGAGATCGGAAGATTCCATGAAACATTCTTATTTGTAATGAATTAAGTATACAGAAAACTGTATTAGTTACTTGTGAGAACAGTGAAAATAATATGATGTTCGTCATTCGAGATTAATTTTTTTCTCTTCTATAAACAATCTTCTTGGTTTCTTCTCACACCGCCCAAGGCGGAGGGAAAACACACACACACGCAGGAGAGAAGAGGAGTATAAGAATGTCTACACAATATGAAACTGAGACAATAACACGCTCGTAAAATAACTTACCGTCTTGAATTCATGGTTGTAGACAAATCAGGTAAGGTGAGAAAGGGTGTTTGAGGCTGAAGAGTATCCGATTTAATTGAGTGTCGAGCACACAGCTGCCACTCTGCTCCGTTTTCGTACGGGTCCCAGCATTTAGTTGTTCACCCGGAAGCGGAAGTGAGAATAACAATCCCACAAGGCCTGACCACATGGCCTCCTTTTTGTAGTCTGCATAATCTTCTTGTTCAACATTCACTTCTTAACTAGAATTAAATTTAATTAAAATCAAACCAACACGTTTCTTGTATGTTTTATAAAAAATATATTTTATCAAGGTCCATAAAGATAGATACGAGTCAAATTAGTGAAATAATTGAATGAAACAAAACGTGTTCTTTTATTTTTTTGTTTATGTTTACATATGCGAAATGCAAATATTTGTTTTAAGTCGAAGAAGATTTCTGTTTATGCTGTTGCCAAAGAAATAATGAACCAATTTTTACTATATATTTCTATTTGTTGTACTTATAAAAGATAGTCTTAATAAAGTCTTAAGAACAATACTACACTTATAATTTGAAAAAAAAAATTTTTTTTTAACTAAATTAAACTAGTATTTTTTATTGTTTTTCTTTTTTTTTTTGTTTTTGTATACAAATTTGCCTTCTTCGGTTTTGGTAAATATAAAAAGTTCACATTACATCTTTTTAGCATAATCTATGTTTTTATTAAAATGATTTAAAATAATCAAAAATACCATATCTTTCCATTCCTCTTCAACAGGACTATAGAATTTAGAAACATTTTTATTGTGAAAATGTGCAAAAAAATAATAAAAGGAATTATTCATTCATTGATTGTGGTACGTATATAATTTTATTTTTACAATTTTCTTTACGAAATATTTGTCTTCAAATAAAAAACATTCCAGTATTTTTTCCAAACCTATCCCCACGTTTTTCAATTATAGAATAACTTAAATCCTTACAAACAAACCTATCCTCTTTCTTTGTCTATTCAGTATGAATTAATTTTTTTTTTTTTAAGGAATGAATAGTAAACTGATTTTTTTCCTCGTGAAAAAGAGTGATGTGTCGTGTATAAAAACTACACTTTTTTATTGTTATTTATCAAAATTAGCTTAAATATGGCACCCCAGCCTCTAAAACTAAGTACAGCTTAGATTTGGCATAAAGCAGGGAACGGCTAGTGAGGATCGAACTCACTAGCAATGAATATGAGGACCAAGCGTGCAAACCATTACTCCACGATGATACACCCTTTTTTTTTTCTTTTTTTTTTTTTTTTTTTTTTTTTTTTCATTCATTTACCAGGTTTAGTATATTTGTGATACAAAACCAGAAGTATGGAAAAACCCATTTGGAATCAAACTCATAAACAATAGTCTGCTTATACTTGATCGGCAACACTTAAATCACTCAAGTGTCCAAATAAATTTCCGTTTTTAGTAACTTTTACAATAACATCAAATAAACATTGTAATTGTTTAGAAAGAGTTTTGTTGTTTCTTTCTATTACTTTTCCGTTTGTTTGTTTTTTTTTTCTTTTTTTCTTTTTTTTTTTTTTTTTTTTTGCTATTTTTAAAAATACCACAATCTGGCCGCCTCGCTTGGTATGATAATCAGTGAGCCATTGTCTATTAGCCACTGTTGTTTGTAAGTTTGATTCGTACTGGGTGCCCTATACTTCTGGGTTCGTGAATTTCTTCTTTTTTTTACACCACATCATAGTGATAATTTGTTTGTTTTTTAATTTTTGGATGCTCGCGTGGTGTAATGGTAAAGGAAAAAGAATACAATAGTAAACTAATGTTAGTGAATTTGATTCTCACTTGGTGTCACACACCCATGCGAACAAGCCTTACAGATCTTCCATTAATGTAACGACTTTTATTCTCACTGAGTGCCCCATACTTGTGACTTTGCTGTGCTCAAACTAAGCAAAACTTCAAAATGATGGGTGACTGATTTTAACGGCATGTCAAGCCGTTTAGGGTTATTTTATGCCGAGAAGTTAGGGAATTACATTCATTATACATTCATATTTACATTTTTGTATAGTTGTTTCTTAAGAGTTCATTTGTTTTTTGGTCTCATTTTTATTAAACCAAATGTTCCTACCAAACACAAATAATTTGTTCACAGTTATATGAAATCCTATAATCATTAGCATTCCTATCTAACAATTATATGATTCCAAGTAATTATTTCTTTTTAATAATCGTCATTTGTTTGCACACAGTTATATGGTTTCAAGTAACTAAGAATAACAATCTTTTGTAAACAATCACAGTTTCAAACAACTATTCTTAATACAAATAATTTACAGTTATATGGCACCAAGAATTCTGACTGAATGCAAATAATTTTTAAACAGATCTACAGGACTCATAGATTGAACCCTAACAAGTACTACTATTTGGAGCAAGAGTGGACCTGGGAGTAATAGCAATAAATGGGTACTCGACACTCACCAGTTTCCAAAACTGGAGCTTCACCATTAGATGCAGTTGTCACATTCAAGACATACTTTTTTGTGGGGTCTTACCTATCTGCAGGGAATACAAATCAGTGTATTATAAACTCCACCAACATGGCAGTAAACAATGCTTCTGTTCAAAGTTCATTTTTCATTAAGAAAAAACTGGTTAAAGAACTTTTTCTTTCAATCTCTTAAAGTTAGTATATTTGAAAATGATATTTTGATTTGTAGTATTTTAACACATACATAATAGCCGCAGCTTGGAAATACACAAGACAAAAGGCCAGAAGTCTCTGTTTCTTTTGGTCTGCTTCTGTCAGATGATAAAGGCTGTGGGCTCACAGATAGACACTAGCCACAACAAAATTAACCATTTTCACCCACATTTATTATATACGTCTAAAAAGTGTCTGTGTGTGAGCCTACTGTTTTATCACACTGATGGAGACAGACCAAAAGAGACTTTTGATATTTTGTTTTTTATATCTCTAGGCTGCTTTTTCGATCATGTGTTTACTAATGATTTAAATAAAAATACATTTTTAAAGATTTCTCCAGTCATATAATCTGTATCTTAAAAATATTTATTTATTACTTTAAATTATGATAAATTTAAAGCTACAATACTTGTAATTATATAAACATTGTACTTTTATCTATTAATAATAGTATAATTTCTTCTTGGTATAAATGTTTTTATTACCAAAAAATTGAAGATAAGACTTATTTGTTTTAAATTATTATTAAGCTAAGAAGCTTACAGTAGGCTTATTGAATTATTGGCTTTGTAAATTTATAAAATTTATGGCTTGGCTTCATAAAACAAAGATCAAGAAGGGGGCAGTCCATGCCAACTGCAGGTACATTTGTGACTGACAATACCACAAGACAGGGAGGCATAGTCACAGCAGCCACAGTTAAAGGTCTGGTCAATGGTTGTTGGTATAGTTATGCAGTTTCTCCTCCTACACCTTAATGAATCAAATGTGTGAATGAGTGGTCTATAATCGTCCAATTAAATGAATAGCCAGTTTTTTTTTCTGCTTTTCTGTAAACTGGAGGGCATATCAGAGACTGATCATCCCTGATAGGCTCTGCTTGATGAGGGGAGTATGATGTTGAAAGACCCGAAACATCCAAATGACCCAAGCAAAATACCTCACTGAAACACCCTTCAGTGCCAAATATAGTAAGGCATATATTTAAAGTGTCCTTGAGAGCAGCCCTGCTAGTGTTTTAAAGGAGGAGACCACATGGTTGGTGGTACTATTTACCCAACCCCTCTGCTCGGGCAGGATATGACACAAGGTCAATTTTTAAGCGGAGTTTAACAGGTTTGAATTCAGAGTTTTCCTTCTCCTAGACCAGTTGCCTAACCAAGGCTGAAGAATCTAGTCTGTCCTACTATTTACCCATAGCTGGAGGGAGAATAGTTGGATTCATACCTTCCCCAAGGGTATTAGTGCTATGTGAAATGCAATCAGTCTCGTCCAGGATTTGAACTCGTGTCACCGTGTTCATTTCCTATGACGATAACGCCTGGTGGTGAGATGCCAACTAGGGTGAACTATCAGTGATGGTCAATGTGACAGTCACCAAAAGACTTTTCCAAGCAGTCCTTGAATCCCTTTTTTTGATGGTCCTCTGTCATGATGGCAAGCAGAGAGCATGCCACACAGTATGGTCTTAAGCAGGTGATGGTTCCTCATCCAAGAGATATAATCTACCCAGCATAGAGGGTACTCCAGTAGCATGTCTTCAATGCTAGTAATATTTTCCTTTTCATAGACTTCAACATTGGTGACCATGTTACACCAGTGAATGTTAGGGATAGTGCATAGTCAGTGTTGGTAGAACCCTTTAAGGAGTCATAGTTGGCACAAATGAATGCCCCATGACTCTGAGCCATATAGAAGGGTGGCAAAGATGATGGTTCTATACACACTGATCTTTGTGTCTTTCTTCAGGTGTTTGTTGTACCACATGCATTTATATACTCTGTATAGTACACATGGATCAGCCAGCACAATTTCTTCTTTCACACACCAGTCAACTGCTCTCCACCTTTCATTTACCTGTTTGCTAATCTACTGCAGCAGTATTGAATTGTAATGAACAATTTCTTTATTAATCTATACATTTATCTATTTTAAATTTCACAAAATTTGACTATTCTGAAAAAGAAAACATACATTTATGATAACTTTGCAGAGAGACAATAAATAATCATCTCCCTTAGAGAATGGGTATGTCTATCGGAGGTCTTGTGAGGTATCATTATACAGTCTTGGAAACCTATTCTCAACCCTTTTTTTCCCACTGTTCTTTGAACAGGTGAGTAGTCTAGAACCCTGTCAGGGAATAGCAAAGCCATGTCACTATTTTACTTTTCCTCATCAAGCAAGCCTTTTTCTATTTTTGTACCTCTTGTTCATGGAATGATATGTGTATATTTCTAGCTGTTTGAACACATGTAAAATAATTGGGGATTTCAGTTCATTGTTTTAGTAGTAAATTCTTTTTCTAATTAAACTTTGAAGCTATGGGGGTTTCATTTGTAAAAGTCAAAGCCTGAGGGGGCCTTTATTCTATGTGAATGCATCAATCATATCATAATAAGCAAATTTAAAATATGGACAGTTTCTTTTTGAATCAGCTGATGAACAATTAGGTAGAATCATCTGATATTTAGTAATGATATGTCACTAAAAAAATTTAGTTTTGACATGTGATTTAATGATTGAGTAATTGTTGAGTTTAGGATGTAGATATAAGAAACAGATTTGAAGACACGAGGTAGATGAAGAGACAGCAGACAGGGTTGGACACGGTATACAAGACCCAGAGGAGCAAAGCTCCAGGGAAGACCTGAAAAGGGGGTAGCCGGTCAGTGTAGAAATAACTAAATCTCTACTGCTTTCGTCTCCCACTGTACAAACTGTCTGCCTATCTTATTGACATACTTTCTTCACTCGATCTTTCTTTTCACCAATTGCTGTAAATCGGTCCAGCAGTATAAATAAACTTTTGTATCTTGAACCAACCAAAGCGTTTTGCGTTTGACCCTCTTTGTATCATGGTGAGGTTACAATAAGATCAGGCTGAAACTACAAGGGGTAATGCTACACCTCTCTTTATTTGGTGCTGTAACAAGTGGTAATATTACACCCATTTGTGCAGTCTTTGTTCTTGATAAGTATATTATGTATATAAAAAGTTAAATGTTCTTGTATGAACAAATGCATTTATTTTTTCTTTTCATCCATTGTGTTAGTACATCATGGATATGAATAAAGTTGGTGGTAACTCAAAGGCTCCCTTTTTGATAGCTACTACACCAAGGTGTTGGGGAAGGCACTACTCCTTTCCCTGGATTGCTCCACTTTACCCTTGATCTGTACCTTATAATGTTGAGTGCTAATCAAGGAGGCATCAAGAACCTTTTTTTGAGTCTTTGGTATGACTCGACCTGGGATTGAACCCCAGTCTCCCAAACCATTGGCGAACACTCTAACCATCATGCCCATGTCCGGTAATGCTAATATTGGTGTGTGGGGACTCAACTAAATATCTTCCCTACCCCTCAGCATTCCAATAACCTGTTTTCAGCTATAGACAATTCTATGAGGTGTTTTCAAGAACTTGATTGATTGATTTTAATGGCATGTCAACCTGTCTAGGGTTATTTTTTATCTAGTTTTTGGGAACTGTATTCATTGTACATACGTATTTACATTTTTTATGTAGTTGTTTCTTAAGAGATTTTTGCACACAGTTATATGATAGCAAGTATTTCTATGTAAGTAAGTAAAGCTGGCGACGTTAGTCTAGGGTGACCCAAAGACTCTCTTTTCAATAGCTACTGCACCAAAGTGTAGGGAAGGCTGCTACTCCATTCCCTAAAAAAAAAAAAAAATTTCCATGTAATACAAATAATTATATAGTTTCAAGTAATTACTTCTATTTAATAATAGTAATTTATTTACATACAGTTATATTTACAAATAATCTATTTACATACAGTAAAATGGGGGGGGTAATTAAAAAAATAAGTAATTGATTAAATGGTTGATTTTAACATCTTATCGACCCATTGAGGGTTGTTTTATACCAAGACCTTAGGTTAGTTTTGGTTTCTTTGTTTAATGGCACATCAACTTTTATGGTTTATTTAATACCAAAGCCATCCTTGTAGAAAAACAGAAGTGGAACTCTTTAACCAATTGCTGGGGGATAAGGAGATTCATACCTTTCCCAATGATATGAGTCTGAAAATAGGAGTTAGGGAGTTGTGTTCATTGTACATTCATGTTTTTATTTTTGGGAGTAGTTGTTTCTTAAGAGATTTTTTTTTTACATAGTCTCATCCAATTTGAATAATTTTTAAGTACTTCTATTTGACCCACAGATGGGACACTAACAGGTATTACTACTCCAGGTCAGAGTGGACTTATGGTGTAATGGCAGTGAAGGGGTACTCTACACTCCCCAGATCCCAAGACCAAATATCACTTGATCTGATGAACATATAGGCAAAAAATGACAGTTACCAAGCACCACTGACCCTATGTCTAAGTCATCCTAACTTATATATATATATATACATACAGTGGGGTGAAATAAATATTCATACATACGAAACTTTTTATTTTTTATCTTTCAAACATAGCCAGAACAAAATTTTTATATACATTTACTGTATAAGGATATATTCTATATGTGTATATAAATTTAGGTTACATTTAATTTTACAGAAACAATTAAGTAATTTACAAAAAGCACTGATTGTTAAGTTTTGGAAAGATGGAGAAAGTTATAGAAATATCTCAAGCAACCTGAATATTCCTTTTACTATGATAAATTCATTCATTGCAAGGTTTAAAAGACATAAAACAGTTGGGGATGTTTTTCAGTGAAAAGTGTGGGCAAAATGTCAGTAATAGAAGGTAAAATGAATGCCCAAAAGTATAAACAGATCTTGCAAGAAAATTTGATGTCTTCTGTTGAGAGTCTTGAGCTACTTTCTGATTGCATTTTCCAGCAGGATAATGATCTCAAGCATATAGCTAAATCTACAAAGAAGTGGTTGTCTGAAAATAATATTTTGCAATAGCCAAGTCAGTCTCCGGATTTGAATCCAATTGGGAACTTGTAGTGATTTTTGAAAATTCAAATCCGAAAAAGAGCACTAGCAAACATCAATAATCAATCTGAAGACAATATGCCAGGAAAAATGGTACAAAATACTTACTAGTTATTGCAAGAAATTAATTGAGAACTACAGAAAGAGATTAGTGGCTGTTGAAATGAATAAAGGGTATTCTACAAAGTATTAAATGAAGATAATGCGATTACTTTTTTCACTCATGAAAATGAATTAATTTCTGTAAAATTAATTGTAACCTAAGTTTATATACACATATTAGTAGAATATATTGGCCTAATGGTTAGAGTGTTCGCCAATGGCCAGGGTTCAATCCCAGGTCAAATCATACCAAAGACTTCAAAAATGGTACTTGATGCCTCCTTGCTTAACACTCAGCATTTTAAGGTATGGATCAAGGCTAAAGTGGAGCAATCCTGGGAAAGGAGTAGCGCCCTCACCAACACCTTGGTGTGGTAGCTACCAAAAAAGGAGCCTTCGAGTCACCCTTGACTGTGGTTGCCAACTTTACTTTTTTACTTATATCCTTATACAGTAAATGTATATAAAAATTTTGTTCAGGCTACGGTTGAAAGATAAAAAATAAAAATTTTCATATGTACGAATATTTATTTCATCCCACTATATATATATATATATATATATATATATATATAGAGAGAGAGAGAGAGAGAGAACAAAAGTTACACTTAATTGTAATAGCTAAAACATTCAATTCAAAGTGTTTGAAAATATTTTCAAAGGAGAAAGTACTTTTTTTTTTACTCAAACATGTTATGTAGGAAAATCAGTAAATGATTTTTTTAGATAATGAATCTTTTAACATTTTCATATTTTTGATATGTAATTTATTGAATAAATAGAATTTGGAAGTAAAAATATGCTGAAAATTAAAAAATAAATAGGATAACTTACTGTTGCCTGTCAGTGTTTTCCAGAAGAGTGTTTGATATCTGAGATAGAGCTCTTTGTATATCAAAGATAAAAATTCAAAAATCTTTCATTCACAACATTCAGTTTTGATGTTTTTCCCAATCATCAAGTGATAATCAATCTTTTTCTGTTTCAAACTCATCTTTAAGGTCTTTATTCCTCTGTCAGTGAGGCTAGGAATACGCTGATTGTATCCCCTGCAGGGGGTAAAGATCCCCCAAAAAGCGGTGGTCTGGGTATGGTACTAAACTACATCTGATGGTGAGACTCCAGTTCTGGAGATCTGAGGAGTGCGGAGTATCCCTTTCTTTATTGCCATTACTCCCAGGTCCACTATGATCGAATCAGTCTCATTTATGGGTCAAATAGATCTGTTTAAAAATTATTTGTATTTCATAGGACCATTGCGAAAAAAACCTTTTTCAGAAAAAATCTAAATATTAATGGAAAATAAACGTATAAATAACCCAAGATGGGTTGACATGCCATTAAAATCAATCAATAGTTAGATCCATCTAATGTTGAAGCTCCACTCCTGGAGATTTAGGGAGTGTTGAGCCTCCTTTCATTGCCATTACTTCCAGATCCACTCTGACCAAGAGTGATACTATCTGTTAGTGTCCTATCTATGGGTCAAATAGATCTGTTAGGGTCCCATCTATAGATCAATAGATCTATTTAAAATTATTTATATTTGATAGGACCATATGCAAAAAATAAACCTCCTAAGATACAACTACACAAAAAATGTAAATACAAATGAACAATGAGTGTGATTACCTAACCTGTAAGCATACAATAACCCTGGACAAGTTGATATGCCATTTTTTTTCAATTTAAAAAAAATCAATTTATATTTCAAAGTTACTGTAGTGATGTTGCATATTGGTTGTATGCAATTTGCATATGAAGGAATGGGATAGATATAAAGTGCTGAAAATAATAAGAGCCCGCCCTACAAATTTGAATATAACTTTTACAATACCTTTTTAAATTTAGTGAAATATTGACCGAAATAAGCTTGTTAGACTGGAATTCAGTAAATTTTCAAAAGCTATAGCATCTTTATTTTTTTCACAAAGCATTTGAAAAAGTTTAAATTTAGATAAACATTTTACGGAAATAAAGATAGCACACCCAACTAAGTCTTTTATTTTATTTCTCTATTACTCAAAATAACAAGACAAAAACAGATCAAAACAGGACATATTTGCTGTTCTGAGTTGGGCTACAATATTTTTACATCTAAATTAAAAATAACAAAGTTTTCACAATGCGAAGAAGGTGAGCCTTGTCAGAAATAGAAAAAATTCAAATAAAAGTATTAAGTGACAAAGGATTTTCTTTTTCGTTTATTGCTAGGGATATAAAAAGGTCAAGAAAGGTGATAAGCAACTTTTTGCAAGACACAGAAGAATATGGAACTAAGAAATTAACTGGACGTCCACCAAAGCGGAGCCCAACCACCCACCAAAGAGTGCTACAAGAAGCTTCAAGGAAAAGAATAAGTTTCAGAAAGCTTCAAACATCCTTAGACTTAAATGTAATACCAAGGAGAGTTTGACAGATTTTAAATTCCTCAAAACAATTCGTATATAAGAAGAGAATAAAAATACCAGCACTAACAAGGATGTACAAGAAACAACAAATGGAGTGGGTGTGGGAGAAGGTACAATGGAATGCTGAGGATTGGTCAAAAGTCATCGTTTAGATGAAAAACATTTAACTTAGATGAACCGGATATATTTCAATTCAATTGGCACAACTTAGGAAAAATGGTGGAACTAATTTTCAGCAAGTGCCCATTTAGAAAAGGTTTTTTGATGATATGGAGAGCATTTTCTATTGGAGATAAAGTAAGTTTGGTTAAAATAGAAGAAAAGCATAATGCAGAGAAATATACTGAAGCCTTAGAAAAAAAAGTCTCCTTCCATTCTTGGCCAATAATTACCAGAAGGAGGCAATATTCCAGCAAGATAACACTGCGATTCACACAGCAAAATTAACAACCAAATGACACCAAGACCACATTATTGCTACTTTGAGTTGGCCTGCAAAGTCGACTGACCTGAATCCCATTGAAAATCTCTATCCATGATGATACTGATACTTCTGTTTAGGAAAGAGTGAGGGATTCTAATTTGCATTTTATAGTTAACAGCTGTCCATGATGATATTGATGCTTCTATTTAGGAAGGAGTCAGGGATTTTAATTAGTATGTCATAGTTAAAAGCTGTCCATGATGATATGGATACTTCTATTTAGGAAGAAGTTAAAGATTCTTATTAGCATTTTATGGTTATCTTTGTCATATTGAGAATTTGGTTGATTGAAAATAGGATCGCTGAAGCCTCTACAAAATTATCATTCATTCACAAATTGGGATGGAAACGGCTTTATTCTCTAAATTGAAGCATTTTAAAAGAATTGATCTAATAAAAATCTTCTTATAATGTGTCATTTTACCGTGAAATAATGAAATTTTAATATCTTTGGTTTAAAAGAAAATTAACTTGTTATAACAATTTGGTAATGGTGTACCTTCTTTTATGGGTGATCTTAGTGACTGCTATTTTTTGACTAAATGACCCTGTCAGCTCGGGCTGTAGATGTTGACTGCCTCTCTGCAGAGGGGTAAGGCTCCTCCACAACGTGTCCTGAGTATGACACTAAATTGCATGTGATGGTGAAGCTTCTGTCCTTGAGCTTAGAGGGATGTGGAGTACCTCTTCAGTGTCATTACTCCCAGGTCCTCTCTGACCCAGAGTGGTAGTACCTGTTAGGGTCGCATCTATGGGTCAAATGGAACTATTCTATCATTTACTATACTTGAATCTATTTATTGAGTGAAAACAATTGATTAAAATTAGATATGATCATTAGTATTCGATAGAAATGTTTGAAATCATTTATCATATTTACCCAACCTCTCCACTCGGGCAGGATATGACACAAGGTCAATTTTTAAGCGGAGTTTAACAGGTTTGAATTCAGAGTTTTCCTTCTCCTAGACTAGTTGCCTCACCAAGCCTGAAGAACCTAGTCTGCCCAACTATTTACCCATAGCTGGAGGGAGAATAATTGGATTCATACCTTTCCCAAGGGTATTAGTGCCAATGTGAAATGCAATCAGTCTCGTCCAGGATTTGAACTCGTGTCGCCGTGTCCATTTCCTTTGACGATAATCATTACACCATGAGCACTTCCTGTTTGAAATCATTTATGTGTGAAAGTGAATAATGTTGAATGAAATTATTAGTATTAGATAGCAATACTTGAAAACATTTTACTGCATGCAAATGAATGAACAATATTATATAGAATTATTAGTATTGCATAACAATAATTGAAACCATTTAACTCCATGCAAACAAATGATTAATATATAAAATTATTGGTATTGGATAATAATACTTGACACTATCTATATAACTGTGTGTGAACAAATGAGCTCTGGCACATTTAAAAATAATGTCAGCTACAGATTACTTGCTCGAAAAATCATTATATATACATATATATATATATATATATGTTGTATCAAGAAAATGGAAAGACAAATACATATAAATGGATCGGAAAAGATTTGTTAATTAATGCCACCTTAATTAGTTCCACCGATGGATTTTGGCAGGATTGTTTAAGACATGTAATTACGAAAATTTCAGGAAGAAAGTGTTTTTGTTATCTTCAGGGTGGGAATTATGAATTTAAAATAGCAGTTTATATATATATATATCTCTAAATTGATTAAAATTTGTACCTTATGTACCTCACATTGCTACTTCAAACACAACAACACATTTTATAAACAAAAATTTGGTTTACCTATGGGATCTCCTCTTAGCGGAGTTCTTGCTTGCATTTATTTAGAGTTCTTAGAATCTGGTCCCTTTAAACATATTATACCCAACACTGCACATTACTTCAGATATATTGACGACATACTATTTATCTATCCTCAAGATCTTGACTTAAATAGCATCACTGATAAACTGAACAATGTCGAACCTTCCTTAAAGTTCACACATGAACTTGAATATAACTGCACCCTACCTTTTCTGGACATTTTACTTATTAGGAATATCAACAAACTAGAATTTAAGGTTTATCGTAAAACCACCTGTAAAAACGACCACATTCACTTTTATTCACACCACAACAACAATACTAAAAGAGGTATCATCATAGGTTTTTACCTCAGAGCTCTACACATTTGTTCCTCGAAATATCTAAACGATGAATTCATCCACATAGAAAACTCCTTCCTCTACCTACAGTACCCCAAATCCTTTATACATTATGCTAAATCTAAAGCCCTCAAAATCCACAACAAGAATCAATCTCAAACTAATATCTACTCAATATCTGATAAAACTAGTTCCCCCCATAGATACATAACTTTGCCAAACAATTCTTCTTCTCACAGCATAACAAACAACTTAAATAAACTCAATATCAAAACTACTTCTCTACCTTCTAAAACAATCCGCGAATTAGTACACTCCAGCTCTCAACGTAACATATTTTCTGATGCCGGTGTTTATTGCATCCCTTGTAAGGATTGTAAACTAAAATACATCGGTGAAACATCCCGAAACCTTCATATCCGTTTGAAAGAGCACAAAAGAGACATATGAATTGGCAACTCAAACAATGCATTACTCCTACACACTTCTCAACATAATCATAACATTGACTTCAACTCTGCTAAGATGCTTACTTACATCCATAATAAAAATCTTAGACGAATTTTTGAAGCCGCAGCTATCTCATTCCTCAGTTCCCTAAATACTCGTCCTGGCTTTTATAATATTTCTCCGTACTTAAGCAAACACATTTTAAACAGCTTCAATATATTCCATCCTTAGTTAATATTTTCCGTATATCTCATAATTTCCATGCTTTTTATTCTTCCTTTGTTCCTTCTTTCTTTCTTTTCTTCTTTCTGTCTTGTAATCTTTCTCGTTAAACAACGTACATAATTCTATACAATATTCCTAATAAGTCAAATGACGTAATTTAAACATCAAACGCTGATTTGCCAGTTAAACGGCTAACTTTTTCTCACTATACATATTTTCCCGTAGGTTTTTGTATTTCACATTTCTAATCATCCATCGTTAACTTAAAATTATTAATATCACCCCTCATGGTCCTGATGATGGTTCAGTAGAACCGAAACGCTATAGTGTTGACCCGTTAATAAATCATTCCTTCCTCTTGGATCGTTGTTATCAGTTTTTCTACATATATATATATATAAACAGGGTTTGGCATTAATTCACAAGGGTTGATATACCATAAAACATAACCAAACCAAAACGTTCTTTACAGAGAAAGCTATCTTTTCAGTCCTGCAAAAAGTACCTGTGAGATCAAGTCAAATTCATCCTTGCAAGCCCTGCCATATATATGACAAGTATTGATATTCACTCTGTACACTCTCATATGGTTTCTCAGACATGCTGCAGACCTACATTGTAACAGAAAAAGGCACAAATTACCTGGAGGTTGCTGTAAAAGGTCATGTGTAAAATCAGCCGGGAATTATTTGCTGTCATGAGATGTTATAAGGCAAGCAAGTGTTATTGGAAGATGATGTTAAAATAATTGGTTTATTTTCTAAACTGGAGCTTTTTAAATGCAGTGGGTAACAGTTGTAACACCAGCCTATAATGATTTTGATATTTTTAAGTATAAAGGGTTTACCTGTTTCAAATAATTATGAACTTTATTAATAAATTGCCTGCTCATTGGCCTAGAGGGTAGAGTGTTCACCAATGGTCCGGAAGACCTGGGTTCAATCCCGGGTTGCATCATACCAAAGACTTTTAAAATGGTACTCGATACCTCCTTGCTAAACACTCAGCATTATAAGGTATGTATCAAGGGTAAAATGGAGCAATCTAAGGAAAGGAGTAGTGCCCTCCCCTACACCTTGGTGTTGTAGCTATTGAAAAGGGAGCCTTCTGGTTGCCCTCGACTACAGTTGCCAACTTTACTTATAAATAAATTGGTTCTTAAAACATTGATATTGCATCTAAGTATGATTTTGAACTTTTTCCTTTTTACTATACAGTTACATAAGTAGTTCTTAAATATTCCTGTGAAATTTCTGTTAACAGGAATGCAATATTTGTTTCATTAAGGCTAATTAAAATATTTGCTGATGTAAAATGTGAGAGTTTTTAAGTTTTATGCAGGGCAAATGTACACATGTGTGGATTCTATTTTTTTTTAATAGATATACGAGGTGCATACGATAAGTTTCCAGACTTTTTTCGTATGGGCACTTTTATTGATAGTACACACATGAAACTCTACTCCCCTTTGAAGTAATCTCCTCCAGCTGCAATGCACTTGTTGTACCGTTCCAACAACTTCTGGAAAGCCCCATCGATGTCCTCTTGTGTTAGCGTGTCAATGACCTTCATCACAGCCTCTTTTATCTCCTCAATTGTCTCATAACGATAACCTCTGAGCTTAGGGAATAACCAAAAGTCACAGGGAACAAGGTCTGGACTATAGGGAGGGTGAGCAACTGTCTTGATGTCCATCTTGGTCAAATAGTCTGTGACAAGGATGGAGTTGTGGACTGGTGTATTGTCCTGGTGGAAATGCCACTGACCCGATTTGAAGAGTGCTGGCCTATTCTGACGGAATCTCTTCCTGAACTCCCTTAAAACCTCAACATCGTAACCCTAACCCTTTGGCCAATCAACTCTGGTGTATTTACTTCCTTACTCCACCCACACAGACTCCCTGCCTTCCTTGAATCTCTTATGCCACTCAAAAACTGATGCTTTAAAAGCAGTCTGAAGCATTCTTTGGCCAATTAACATTGGTGTTCTGACTTCCTTACTCCTCCCACACCACTCATTATCCCTCACAGACTCCCTGCTTTCCTTGAATCTCTTATGCTACTCAAAAACTGATGCTCGATTCATGCAAGATGCTCCAAAAGCAGTCAGTAGCATTCCATACGTTTCTGTGGCATTTTTTTTTTCAAGTTTTGCATATTGTTCTTCTAAATTGTCAGATTGCATTTTTGAAATTCACCAGCTGTGATAATCAGGCTTTAGTAGGGTGTATTCCAATTGCTGCTGTAGTTGTTCATTTGAAGCTGAAATCATAGAAATTAGTCAGTCATCTCATAAGATGAATAGCAATAACATACTGAATTTTCAAGAGTCTATGACAATTCTAAATGCCTGTACGAAAAAATCTGGTGACTTATTGTATGCCCCTCATACCTTCCCACTCTCAATTTACCACCATCTTGCTTTGATTAGATTGATTATTGATAATATTTTAGTTTAATTTAAAATAATATACATGACCAATGAACTTATTTAGTTCTTGGCTGCAATATTATTCCATAATGATTTTGATATTTTTCAGGTAGAGAAGAATTCTGATCAGCATTTTATAGCTATCTTCATTGTATTAATAAATTGGAGCATTAAAAAAATGATATCTTGTGTAAATGCAGACCCCACAATATTATAATCAAGCTGGAAATTGGTTAGTTAGGCTCGTCTCCCAGTTGGGCCAAACCAACAAAGTCTTTTTTCCACACTTCTCTGTCCATAATTGCTACCGTCAGTTTCTGGAAAGATCCGAGGTCAGTATCCTGCTTCAAGTTGTCAATGTATCTGACACGATATTTACCATTTCTTCCCACTTCATATTGTAGATTAAACAGGTCCAGCTTAGAAGCTTGCCCTTCAGAATATCATGCACAATGCTCCGATAAATTCAGCTGAAAATTGGAATGTAAATTACTTTATTCACTTAGAGCATTTTATGTGTACAGGGTATGGAAGCGAAATATGGAATTGGGAGGATTGGATTCATGCCTTTACTACAGGGTGCGGAAGCAAAATATGGAATAATTTTTAAAACATTCTTTTTACTTTGATTTGTCTAATTTTTGAAAAAAAAAAAAAAAAAAAAAAATGCTATGAATCTAAATTTTCATGATTAGCTCTATTATTCAAGATCTTTTTTTAATTAAAATTCAGCCCAATAAGAGTGAGTAAGAAAAGAAATGAAAAAGAATCTATAATTTGCTTAACACTAAAACCAAGCGAAAGTTTCTTTATCTACTGTATACAAAGCAAAGAAAAAATTTTTACAGTAAAAGGAAAAGTGGGAGAAGAGGATTGAACCAAAAAATGAAAAGAAAGCTTTTTAATTGCTCCTGCTACAGGGATTAAGAAGGACCCCACAATGTCAATAAGAAAGCACACTAATGAATTGAAAGCCCACAAGAAAACTGTGAGAACAGCAGTTAAACAAGATTTAAGCCCAGACCTTAACCACCTTGATTACACTATATGGGGCATTTTAGAAAACAAAACAAATGCAACTTCCCATCCAAATATTGGTTCACTTAAGACTACTATTGAGGAGGAATGGAATAAAATGTCTGAAGAATTTTTTTTGAAGGCATGCAAATTGTTTCGAAGGCGTGTTGATATAATAATTTAAAAAAAAAAAAATTGTTGCCATATTGAGTAAATTTACTGTTTTGTGTCCATCTTATTTTGTTTATTTCTTTTAATTAAAATTAATTATTCTATATTAGAGTCATTTATTATTATACTAGAATATTTCTAATTTTGCTTCCACACCCAGTATTGCTCTAACAAAAATCTTGCTAGGATGTGCCATTTTTGTTGTTTACAGATGCACATGTACTTTATACATATATGTTACCATGACACAGCAAAAATGAAATGCTCTAACAAGATTTTTAGCATAATGTCATTAAAGATATTTTAACTTAGAGATTAAAGCAAATACCAGTACACTTGGCATCTTAATAATCGTGTGATATCTGCATTTGCATTCACTTTTATTTCAGTAAGTTTAAATGTCTGTCAAAGGGAGATAACTCTAGGTATACATTTTTCAATTTAAAATTTTAATAGCTAGATGTTCAAAATGCTAGATAAAAGTCATCAAAAACTTTTTAAAGTTTATAACTTCTCAGCTTCAAGGAATCAAATAAGTATACAATATATGATGTTATGACCGGCCCATCAGTTTAATGGTAGAGTGTTTGCCAATGGCCGGAGAGACCATGAAACAATCTCAGATGGAGTCATATCAAAGACTCAAAAAAATGGTTCTTGATACCTCCTTGCTTGACACTCAGCATTATAAGGTACATATCAAGGGTAAAGTGGAGCCATCCAAGGAAAGGAAGAAGGCCGGAGGACATATCGGCTGAAACGTTGTGGAAATAACAATGAAGATGAAGACAATAGTCCGAAAACCCTTAATGATAAAAATCATCGAGCTTCGTCTCGGAAATTTAGACAACTAATTCCAGTTCAGTTTGAAACTGAATAATATCCAAGTGAAATCGGCATTCATATGGGATATTGTTTTTTAATCATCAAAATTCTCAGTCTAACATCAATAACAATGAAATACTAATTAGAATCCTTCACTCCTTCTTAAATAAAAGCACCCATATTATCATGGACCACAGATAAATCAGAAATCGAACAACAGAAGGAAAAAATCTTTTAAATAAGGATTATGGAATTTAAAAAACAAAAAAACAAACAACTGGCTTTATCTTTTAAGGCATTGCATAAAAAAGAATTTAACATTTCTTTCACAAAGATAAATCAAAACTAAAAATTTTGTGACCAGTCAGTTGGGGCTGTAGAATATGCTAACTACAGACGAGTAAGACCCCCACAACAAGTGTCCTGGATATGAGACTAAATTGTATCTGATGGTGAGGCTCAAGTCCTGGAATTTGAGGAATGTAAAGTACCCGTTCATTACCATTAGTCTCATGTCCACCCTTACCCAGAGTGGTAGTACCTATAAGGGTCCCATCTATGAGTTAAATAGAACTGTTTGACCAAGAACTGTTTAACTATTTAACTGTGTGCAAACAAATGACTGATGTTAAAATTGTTAGTGTTACAGAGCAATACTTGAAACTATTTAACTGTGTGCAAATAAAATTACTAGTGTGAGCAATACTTAAAACCACTTCACTGTGTGAAAACGAATGATTAATATTGAATAAGATCATTAGTATTATATAGCAATACTTGAAACTATTTAACTGTGTGGAAACAAAAGCAATACTTGTATGCAAACAAATTAACTCTATTTAAAACTAAGATTACCCACAAACTATTCACTTACAAATCATATGTATAACCTTTTAACTGTATACAAACAAATGACTGATATTCAATTAAATTGTTACTGTTATATACCAATATTTAAAACCATTTAACTATGTAAAAACTAATGAGCTCTGGCTTGTTTAACATTGTTATCTATAAACTGTTGTCATGTTTACAAATCATATAAACTTGATTAAATAATCTACAAGGGTTGATATGCCATAAAACCCATCCAATGTATGTGACCTAAAACGAATCTTTATTTCAAGAATTATAGTGAGTTATAAAAACAGATTACCGGACATTGGTATGATAGTGTGTTCGCCAATGGCCTGGGAGACCAGGTTTCAATACCAGGTTGAGTCATACCAAAAACTGAAAAATTGGTACATGATGTCTCCTTGCTTAACACTCAGCATTATAAGGTATGGATCAAGGGTAAAGTGGAGCAATCTCCGGAAAGGAGTAGCGCCCTTCCCTATACCTTGGTGTAGTAGCTATTGAAAAGTGAGCCTTCGGGTCACTCTTGACTATGGTCACCAACTTTAAAGATACAATAAAAATATTTTCAGAATGAAAATTGGTTTAATTATCTCCCTTGTGAGAGTGTTCACTTTTAAAAGGAGTAAAACACTTTTTTAAAGATTAACAATCCTGACATGGTTTCCAAAGTTCGTTTTTTTTTTTTGGTGGAAAACTAAATAGAATGAAAAAAAATTGTTTTCATTTTTGTTTTTATAATCTCATTATCTGATTCATTTTTATTGCCATTAATAAAAGAGATGCATTATTTCTTGCAGAAATACAAGATTGAATTAACAACCAACCTAATATATAAGGTTAATTTTGATCTGCAATTTTCCCTTATGGTCAAAATCATAAAACCATTGCTAACTTAATAATAGTGGGATATCTGTATTTGCACTCAGTCCAATTTCTGCATGTTTCAATGTCTTACAAAGGGAGATAATTCTTAGTATACATTTTTAAAATGAAAATTTCTAATTTCAATAGCTAAATGTCAGTGATTCTCAACCTGAGTACATATAAAATGATTTTTGGGTCCACACAAGCAAACTAGTAAATTGGGAGCCCACAATATTATTTTAATGGTCAATGAAAAATTTTGCTTTAGATGTCATCTTGTTAAATCTGCATCAATCAAAAGTTCATAACAGACTCAACATTATACAAAGAGGTGATTTTGGATTAGCATCGACAATATTGGAGCTGAATATTGCAAAACTAGCAGAGAAGCATCAACCACAAGGTTTGCATTGAATAAAGTAACACTATGGTAGTATCTTTTCTTTTTTTAAAAAATGGATGTCCCTGTATATTTATGACTTATTTTACTAGTGAACATTCATTTTCCATAGAATTTAGTTGTTAAAGTTTATGTGCAATAAATTATTTATACTTCTTTTGCCTCAAGTATTAATGTAATGTTTCACTCGAGTGGTTCAGAAAGTGATATCCACATACACCAAGTTAAAGTACGGACTGCTATTGACAGCTTATCATTCATATGGAGGTTCATCTCCCTGATAAAAGAAAACAGGATTTATTCCAAGCTTTGGCTGTGTAGGTACTACTATATAGGTGTACTACCTAGATCCTAATGAAATGCATTGAAAAAAACCTAAATATGAACAACACAAGAATGCAGCACTCCAGAAAACAACAGCTATCCAGCTACTTACCTCTCATCACACAAACCGTTCAAAGATGATGAACAAGACATGCTGGGCACTGCTGGAAAAATAAGGATGAACTCATAAGCGATGTTCTCTTATGGACTCCTACACATGGACACATGAGTACTGGTTGATCTGCATGTACTTACTCTGTACAAATACTAGATGCCGTCTACAGGACCTGCCAAGAGTGAAGAATGATAGGGACAGATAGCAAGAGATGGTCAAGGAACTTCCTGCTATCAGCACAACTTGATGGCGATAGTGCTGGGGACACTAGACTTTCCTTGTTCTGATAGTCTGATTATGATATGTCTCCAGTCAGTGTAATCTTCAGTCATCTATGAATGAATTTATCAAGTGAATGCATCAGACTGAACGAGTAATGTAACATTATATTTTCTCCATAATAAGTAACCCATTTCCAATTAAGAATATATAATACACGAAATAATGTAAATATTAAAAGATGTTTAGCAGTTATTAATCCTAGGAAATGGTCATATCAATCAGAGTTCAAATACTGGATGAAGCTGTTTGCATTTTACATAGTGCTAATGCCCCTTTGGGAAAGGTATGCAGCCAACTATTCTCATTCTAGCTACAGATAAATAGTAGGGCAGATTGGGCTCTTAAACCTTGGCATGGCAACCTGCCTAAAAGGAAAACTGAATTCAAAATCTGTTACACAAATGAAGCTGGAGACCAGCTTCAGACATCAATCCATGAAAAACTTCACACATGAATGCACATCAAGTAAATGCTGTTACACACACTTCCAATTAATTTCTGTTAGATCTAAAATACACTTGGTGTGCTGAGAAATGTCATAAATAAGTTGATTTGGATGGGACTTTCAGAACATATCTGCAGCAATGTTTGTACAACTGGAAACCAATGCAGTTACAGAGATAAGAGTTCTTTTTTTTTCTATGGATTCTAATTCACATTTTTGAATTGCCTAATTCTGCTTTTTAGAGTTCTAGCTCTTTTGATCCTGTTTCATCAGATATAACACAGGGTGGTTCCATCTTTACTTCAGCTACCTAGGATTATAATTGGGGATTTCTTGAAGAAAATTTCACTGTTGTTCATGGTACACAGTAGTCCAAAGTAGCTATTTCATGGACATTTGGATTGAACATAGCAAATTTGTCAAAAAAAAAAAAAGGCATGTTACAGGTCAGAATTTCACTGAAAAATTCATTTATGACCTTTAAATAGCCTTATGGTGGAAAGAATTTAATACTCATCTGGAGAAAAAAAACAAAACAAAAAACCCCAGAAAATTATAGATAAAACCCGTTTAAAACAAGACTTTGGAGGAGTATTTAGTACATGACAATATCAAAACTAAATGGAATACAGTTTGACTTGGATTTTTGCTTCCAGCAATGGAATTATATCACGTATCTGATACAAGGATCATTAAATAAGTTTCCAGGCTTTTTTCGTATGGGCACTTTTATTGATAGTACACGCATTTATTGATCGTAAACACATGAAACTCGCCTCCGGCTGCAATGCACTTGTTGTACCGTTCCAACAACTTCTGGAGGGCCCCATCAAAGTCCTCTTGTGTAAGCGTGTCAATGACCTTTGTCACAGCCTCGCTCATCTCCTCAATTGTCTCATAACGACAGCCTCTGAACTTAGGGAATAACCAAAAGTCACAGGGACCAAAGTCTGGACTGTAGGGAGGGTGAGCAACTGTCTTGATGCCCATCTTGGTCAAATAGTCTGTGACAAGGATGGAGTTGTGGACAGGTGCATTGTCCTGTTGAAAATGCCACTGACCCGATTTGAAGAGTATTGGCCTCTTCTGACAGAACCTCCTCCTGAACTCCCTTAAAGCCTCAACATAGTAACCCTAACCCTAACCCTTTGGCCAATCAACTCTGGTGTATTGACTTTCTTACTCCTTCCACACCTCTCATCATCCCTCACAGACTCCCTGCTTTCCTTGAATCTCTTATGCTACTCAAAAACTGATGCTTGATTCATGCAAGATGCTCCAAAAGCAGTCAGTAGCATTCCATACGTTTCTGTGGCATTTTTTTCCAAGTTTAAAACAGAATTTTATTGCATATCATTCTTCTAAAGTGTTCTCACATCCAGATTGCATTTTTGAAATTCACCAGCTGTGATAATCAGGCTTTAGTAGGGTGTATTCCAATTGCTGCTGTAGTTGTTCATTTGAAGCTGAAATCATAGAAATTAGTCAGTCATCTCATAAGATGTATAGCAATAACATAGTGAATTTTCAAGAGTCTATGACAATTTTAAATGCCTGTACAAAAAAAGTCTGGAAACTTATTGAACGCACCACGTATATATATTGAAAATCAACTTTGGTGACAAAATATGAGCAATTCAAAGAAAGTTTTGATTATGAATATTTTCTAAATAGTTGAGGTAGAACTGAGTGAAATAACTTTAAAGAGATAGAATGTAGGTCCTTATTTTAGAATATATATTAGTATACTACCTCAGCATTTTCAGATATTCATTCTTTTTTATCCACCCCCAAAAAATAGGCATTACATTAAAATCTACTTATATAAAGTAAAACTTTACTGAAATAGCCATAAAAAAATATATTACTAAACCTTTCAGTTCAAAAATCAGAACATTTTAAGAAATCTTCAGGCTATTTTGTCTTAGATTAGCATATACTTAAATCAGAAAACTATTTCAAAGATTGCACCACAATTTTAATAATAAATTTGCACACACAAATTTCTACCATTAATCTTTCAATAAAACTGTCAACATCAAAAACATCCTAACCTCTCAACAAAAGAGAATAGAAACAAAATTTTAAAAAATGAGTGTTAACCAAAAAATTCAAGATTAGGAATATGCACAGCTCCTTTGACACTAACAATCTGCAAAATCAATTAAAGTCTGGTCCACTGTGTGCTACATTTTTAGAGTTTTCTCTTTGCACAACTTTTGAAGGCATACAATTGGAAATTTATTTTTTCAATAAAATTATACAGAATATATATATATATATATATATATATATATATATATATATATATATACACGAGAGAGAGAGATCCACAGACAGACAATTTCGTTGTATCACAGCTCTTCAGTGTGGTTAAACCCACAAGATCCTTCAAGCTGGGATTGAAATCCAGCTGACTTTACGTCAGTCAGACAACTTGCCCCAGAGCCTTCATCATTCTCAATGTAAACAAAGGAATTTTATATGTATAACTTTCTACATATACATTATTGGCTATCTGTACTGCCCAATTCTTGTGAAGAGCTATGCCTTACAGCTTATGTGACAGCCAGTAATTTCTCCCACTCGAGTACTTAACCCACAGGGAGTGGAGGGAGGGGATTTACACCTACCCCCTCTACATGAGCAGGATGTGACACAAGGTCACAATTTCTGAGTAGAATAAAATTATTTTGAATTTAGAGTTTTCCTTCTTGCCATACCAAGGTCAAAGAACCCAGTCTGCTCTACCATTTACCCATAGCTGAGGGATAATTGGATTCATATCTTTCTCAAGGGTATTAGCACTATGTGAAATGCAGACAGCCTTGTCCAGGAATTGAACTCGAGTCACTGTGTTTCCTACAATGGTAACCATTATACTACAAATGTTTCTATAAAGTTTTCTATATAAAATTTTTTAAAAGTTCTGTAAATTATGTAATTATTTTATTTAACTTAGAATAATAATAATAATATTCAATGGACGTAAGTATAAATCCAAGAAATTAACATTTATAAATAATACATAAACATACAGATGGTAATTTCTTTAAAGAATTGAACATGGGACTTTTTGGTTGGTAGTTTCCTTTAGAATAGCTTAAAAATTTTGGGATTAATATCTTTTCCTGAAGTGACATTGAATTGCATGCAAAAATCACACAATTACATTATTTTACAGACACTAATGGCCCGGGAGACGGGGTTCAATCCCAGGTCAAGTCATACCAAAGACTTAAAAGGAAAAAAAAAAAAAAAAATGGTACTTGATACTTCCTTGCTTAACATTCAGTATTATAAGGTACATATCAAAGGTAACAGTGGAGCAATCCAGGGGAAGGAGTAGCACCCTCCCCTACACCTTGATGTAGTAGCTATTGAAAAGGGAGCCTTCGGGGGGGTCGCTCTCGACAACAACTATCAAGATGAGCATCCAAAAATATATATTTACTCTGAAAGATTTTCTGATTGTTGGAACTTAAATGTTTTCTGGCTTTTTCACCTGAAGGGAATATCAGAGATATTGAATCATGAATTCAAATAATCTTTGAGTGGTATAATGGTTAGCAAGCTTGGCTAGTAGACTAGTGGGTTTGAGTTTAACTGGGTGTCTCATACTTCTGCTCTTGTAGCACAAGTAAGCTCCAAGAAAGTGCAATGTTTTTTCTTTCCTAAACATTTTTTTTGCTTGTTGTAAAAGAGAAATGGACTTACCCCTGGAAAAACATGCTCATGTGTGCTTGGCATGTAAAGACGAAAATGGCCTCTTCAACTCACGATCTCAGATTCTGACGAGACTTGACAAGGACATGTGCAAAGCTCTAAGCCTATAAAAAGAGCCTGGGCGACAGAGACAGGCAGTGTTCGGAGTGAACTCAAGCGTTGCGGTTAGCAAGATACGTTATTTCATGATTTGGAATAGATATTTCAGGAGGCACTTTTTCTAAGCTAGAGACATTTGTGCTGGATGGTGATACAAGAAAAGTGTCCTGGATTAAGCTTTCTGACTGTAAAGCATCCCCTAATTACTACATTTGTTATACACCAAAATTGGATTGCGTTTGTGTGTATCAATAATGAAGAACAAAACTTCAATTTTTTTCTTAGTTAGAACAAATTATATTGAAACTCCTAAGAGTGAAAAATTTAGACAAAATTAAGAGCACAATTTAAGATATTACTTAAAAATAATCATGTTTACCTGAATTTTAAATGCTAACCCACAATTCATCTTTTTATAGTTTACAATATTCTTTTTTAAAAATTCATATTTAAGAATCCGACAATATTTATCACCAGTCTCGTAACACCAAGTGAAGAGAGGGAAGAGGTTGTAGAGGCCCCATTGATGCCTCTCTGACAATCACTTGCCATTTATCTCAGTTGTGAGCTGTACTCTGTGAATTGGCAAAAGACAGGCCTGTCTATTCCCAACTGTTATTTTTCCACTTTCTTTCTCCAGGCAATGTACCTTAGCAAGATGGCTTTCGATTTAGCTTGGCTTCTGTGTTTAATGGCATGTCAATCTTTGCGGATTATTTGATACCAAAGTCATGCTTGGTAGTAGAACACTAATGATACTATTTAACCCCCAGTTGGGAGGATAAGGGAGTTCATGCCTTTACTTAGGGTATTAGTCTGAAAGTGAATGTAATAGCACAACTGGAGTTTGAACTGACTATGATGTTGCAGTCTAACATAGAGGGATAAGGAGGTTTATGCCTTTGCCAAGGGTATTAGTCTGAAAGTGAATGTAATAGGATGACAAGAGTTCAAACTCACTATGATGTTGCAGTCCAGCAAAATCAGCAATTATGTCACAGGCAATCCCCCAAAGGAGTGTTTTTGCTAGGCCAGATCTCATCACATCTCCATACCATATCATTTTCCTTCTATTCAAAATGCTAAACAGGCTGTCATGAGACCCAAACATTGCAGTTTTTCTTTTTCTGATCTGCCCCTTTGTGATGTCATCTTGGCATGTGACGTTCAAGATCTTAGGGTAGCATTTCATCTCTAGTACTTCAATGTGTCTACTGGAGGTCAGCAGCAAGGGTCCACGATTCACAAGTATACACAGAAAGATTGAGATAAATGTGCACATGAATTTGATTTTTAAAGTCAAAAATCCTAAAAATACGATTCACATCATAATATTAATAGATTTGTAATATAAGATCTACTCTATGAGTGAGGCATTTATTGTGTCAAACGACATTTCAAGGTAAACAAAGGAATATTTTAAAAAATTACCGAGCAATCAGAAACATTTAATTGATCACACAATTTTAATGTGATCTATGTTATATAGACTGTCTAAATATCAATTTCAAATGCCTGTAATAATATTACTCAAGTTAATCAGTGTAATACTGCAACCACAGGAAAGTTGATGGAACTGTAGTCATTAAAATGCCAAAATTAATAAAATCATTTTTTCTGATAATTCTATATTGAAGGTAAAAGTTCAAAACTAGTTTCTTAGGGATCATTAGTAAACTCTTTAAAATGGTTAATTAATAATGAAAAGAAACTGCTTATTTTTCAAGAAGTAAATGTCTACTTTTGTCAGGAACTGACCAAGTCAAACAAATCAGGTAGGTATGCAGCAAGATATCTATTTTTATTGTATTATGAATATTTCTCTTTCTTGTGAATATGATTACCTTGTTTTGAGAGTTACACCAGCACACATAAATAATATGGATCGTATGTGCCCAAACAAATAAATAGTAAAATTTGGAGATGGAGGGAAAAACCCTGAGTACTATCGGTTATACCTTGATTCTTGAGTTAAAAAAAAAAAAAAAAAAAAAAAAAAAAAAATCAAGCTCCAGTTCCACCATTGTGGAAGGAAAACAGATGTACTGGTTTTACCATTGTTATTTGTCAATAAAAAGGTAGTAGAACTCTTTCTCTCAAGATCTAACAACTGACTTGAGTCTAGGGTCGAATTTACAAGTTATCTTTCTGAGAAATTATGACAGTCTGGCAATAAAATTTTTTTTCTCCTCCAGACATTGCAATATTAGGACATTTGGATTAGTACTGCTCTGAAAGTGGAAATATTTCTTATCTGGATTGCATGGAACAATTTCTATAAGCAAATGATATACATGGCACTCAAACACTACACAGAAATGATGCTTGGCTCAGTGCTAAGAAATCTGTTGTGAAGGAGGTTACAAAAGACAAACTTGTTGAAGGTTCAGATATTGATGATGATGATGTGACCATGATAGAAAGTAGGGGAAAACTTTCACCTAATAATGAAATACCAGTTCTGCCAGTTTATGTATTTTCCCAACCCCTCCATCACAGGCAGAATGTGTCACCTCATTGGTCTAGTGGGTAGAGTGTTCGCCAGTGGTCCGGGAGACCTGGGTTCAATCCCAGGTCAAGACTCTAAAAATGGTACTTGACATCTCCTTGTTTGACATTCAGCAATATACAGTACGTATCAAGGGTAAAGTGGAGCAATCCAGGGAAAGAAGTAGGGCCCTCCCCTACACCTCTGTGTAGTAGCTATTGAAAAGGGAGCCTTCTGGTCACCCTCGACTACAGTCACCAACTTTACTTACTTACATTGGCCTAATGAGCAGAGTGTTCATCAATGGTCTGGGAGACCAGGGTTCAATCCCAGGTAAAGTCATACCAAAGACTAAAAAAAAAAAAAAAAAAAAAGGTACTTGATGCCACCTTGCTTTACACTCAGCATTATAAGATAGGATCAAGGGTAAAGTGGAACAATTCAGGGAAAGGAGTAACACCCTCCCCTACACCTCTGTGTATTAGCTAATGAAAAAGGGTCCTTCGGGTTACCCCCGACTAAGGTTGCTAACTTTATTTACTTTACAGCTGGTTTGAATTCAGTTTTCCTTCTCCTAGACTGGTTGCCTAACCAAAGCTAAAGAGCCAAGTCTGCCCTACTATTTACTTATAGCTGAGAAGAGAATAGATGATTTCATGTCTTTCCTGAGAATATTAATGCAAAGTGAAATACAAACAGCCTTGTCCAGGATTTGAACTCAGGTTGCCAATTCCATTTCCTACGTTACGCTAAGCTGTTTAAGGGATGGGAAAATACTGGTTCCCATATTATTAGTTGTTAATAAAAAGGTGATCAAACTTTCTCTGAGGATCTAAAATATTCACAGGAATCTTATGTTAAATGTATCTGGATATATTCATTTTGTGATATATGACCGAGTAATGTCTTTTTTACTTCTAATACAAAATGCTGGTTAATAGAATAATACTCTCTTATAAAGCATGATTAAAAAAAAATTAAATTTAATTAAATTTTAAAAAAAATAACCCAATGAATAAGTAAATTCAATTTATTAAATACAACAATTTTTACTGATGAATTTCTACATTGTTTTTGATGATAAGAGCACAGAGTAATGGTTGTAGCAAGTTTCCATATCCAATGATTTAGTATGGAAACTTGTCCATCTATGGACACCCGAGCCCCTGGATCATAGTTGGAGGATACCTAAACAAACTTTCATTATTCATCATCCTCCTCTTCTCCTTGTTCTGCATATTTATGCTTTATTTGGTGCCATAATTTCTGAAAAAGTAGAAAAATTAATGAATAAATAAATATGGCAGAAACATTATAAATATCATAATCAATAGGAACAGCTTATAGAAATGCTTTAGGAATACATCAAAATAATATCAAAAATGATAATAATAATAATAAAATTTAAAAAAAATTTTAAAAAGAAAGCGAAATGAATTGTTTCATTCCAATCAAGAGTCAAATCATGAAATGTATTCAAACATTTTGAAGATATAGACAAGAATCCCTCTCTTCAAATTTATAAAAAAAAAAAAAAAAAAAAAAAATTTTCTTATTTAAAGTAAGAAAATGATAGTATTTTACCTAATTTTAAAATATCTTCATTTAGAAGAAAAAATATCAGATATATTATTTTCATTAAGAAGAAAAAAAATTTATATATTTTTCTCAAATCAAATAGGACTGATTTTAACAGCATATCAACTAGTCTTGGGTTATTTTATGCCTAGAAGTCAAGGAATTGGATTCATTGTCTTATATTTACATTTTTTGTTTAGCTGTTAATTTAGACATCTTAACACAAAGTTATGTCATATCAAGTATTCCTATCTAATAAAAATTAGCAAAATTGTACGATTTCAATGAATCATTTCAAATTAATAATAGTCATTTGTTTGCACACAGTTATATGGTTTCATACTAATTGCATTTCACATAGAACTAATACCCTTGGGAAAGGTATGAATCCAATAATTCTCCCTCCAGCTATGGGTAAATAGTAGGGCAGACTAGGTTCTTCAGCTTTGTTGAGGCAACTAGTCTAGGAGAAGGAAAACTCTGAATTCAAACCTGTTAAACCTCACTTAAAAATTGACCTTATGTCATATCCTGCCCAAGCGGAGGGGTTGGTAAATATGGTTTCATATATTTTTATTCAGAATACTTACTTCAAGCTATAATTGTTTACTAACAATTATAGCTTTAAGTAAGTATTCTGAATACAAATAATTTGCACATTTATATGGTATCAAGTATTCTTATCAAATATAAATAATTTGCAAACAAATCTATTTGACTCATAAATGAGACCCTAACAAGTACTACCACTCCAGGTAAAAGTGAATCTGGAAGTAATGGCAATGGAAGGGTACTCAATACTCCTCAATCTCCAAAACAGGAATCTCATCATCAGATGCAGTTTAATGTCATATCAAGGACCACCACCCTTTCAAACGATACAGTCAGCATATTCAAGTCTTGTAAATTGAATTACCATGACCGGAAAATCCAGCAAACACTTACGCACGACATACAGAATCACTAGACAGCTGTTTCAACCTTATTAGGTCTCATCAGCAGTGTATACCGTGATCGCCCCCACTGGAGATCGAACCAGTAGCCACAGAAGGCAGAGCTGAAACTACCACTGAGCTACTGGCCCACATTGCACCCAAGCGATGCCAAATTAACTAGTCATGGCAATTGCACAGCCAATTAACCTAATGTGTCTTGCAAGTTACATCCGTACTTTTAGGAAGACGTGGCCCTTGAGGTGACTGTGTCCTCTGTGTCATATTCTCAAATTATTACAAAACCTTTGACTCACCTTAATATTAATGCACAATAGGGAAAACATTTTTTTTTGGTTGTTTTATAAGCATTTACCTAATTTATAAACAAATTTTTCTGTTGATCAAGTGGGGAAAACTGGATTACCTTAAAATAAGATCAATACAATTTGCAAATTCAACAAAGTCTATCGAAGGTTGTTGTCTGTATTTTGTGAATAAGACTTTATTTCCTTCATGTTTTCTTTTATCCTAATGATATTTTAGCCATATACCTTATGGCCTTCTTCAGGTCATGTTGGATTTATTCAATTGATGGCAACTGGTATCCAGTATGCACTAAAATTCAAATACAATCTATTCTAGATTGTTCCTATTCTGTCAGTACAAATTTGAAAGGTCACACTCTAATTCAGCTAAAAGGAGGCAAATAGAAACTAAATCTTTCAGTAGAAATTTTAAATATGGTGATGGTATTTATAAAAGTAAATTATTTCTGCTTTGATTGAAATAAGAAAAAAAAATCATTTTCATGAATAAATATATGAGAATGATTAAAAAGAAAATGCAAGAAGTAGTGAAACGTCATCAGTTTAGAGTCATCCGGGGTGGGGTCCTTACCCTCTTAACAAGGGATGTAGTCAGTAGCCCCTTTGACAGGGTAGAAGAGATTTTGTTTGTTTTCTTTATAAGGTTATAATGAAAGTATATTTAACTTTTTAAGTCAATTCATAATGCTTGTTGATTTTTATCTTTTATTAATTCCTTACATTTTATTTCATAAAAAAATCCTTAGAAAATTTTTTAACTTTAATACGGACCAGCTTTTCAAAAACAAAAAATTAAGAGAGAAACAAATGAGCCATTTTCATGCCCCCCCCCCACATATCCCAGTAAATTAATTTTTGCGACGTTTGATTCATTTAAAATAAAGAAAACAAAACGCAAAGTGAAATGCAAAACGCAAAGTTAAAATTTAAAAAATCTACAACTAAAATGATTTCAAATTGTTGAATGAGATACTGGTTTTATACGAATTGACATTTCCACTTAGAAAAATAAAAATTTGTCCTTGTCCAGAATAGGACAACAAAGAAAATTACCGTTAATTATCTGGTAATATACAAAAGAAATTATAAATCTAATACATTCATTATAATAGTAAGTTCTAGTTATTTGTCGATTTTATTTATTTATTTTTCTTCTCTCAACAGTTTACATTCCAAATTACCAATATTATCTGCAATAGTGCACTAAAGAAATATGTATGGGTAAATTGTAGCAAGTTGAAGATGTAATTTTTAAATGTAACATCAGTTAATAAAAAAAGAAAGATTAACTGGATGATGAATATGAATAATTACAGTTCGTTATAAATTTTCGTACATTACAACAAACATTACCCAAATACACTATTCTGGATAAACATCTAAGAATTTTATATCCTATACTTAGTATTCGGCCTGTTAGTTATTTCTATTTAAATTTGTCAGTACAATGTGCAGTTGGTGGTCCCGACTTAGTCGAGATTTTTTTTTTTAAATTCTTTTTTTTTTTACTACATAAAAGTCGCATTTTTATGCAATTCACTAAATTCCACCCAGCACCATCAATTCTATTGGCACAGATTTTAAATTAATATTATTGGATTTTGATTTTTAAATACAATCACTATACTAATTCTTATTATAATCTCACGATTATTACGAAGTACACACTAATCAATCGTTTTTTAGTAAGTCAATTATTCATCCAGTTTTGTGTGTGTGTGAGTGTGTGACTATTTGAATAAGGAACGATTTCTCATTTGAACTGCAAAAAATCTTTATTTTTTAAATTAGTTCATAAATACTTTCAAATTTAAGTTACCAAAATACTGTAAAAATTTAGTAAGATTATTTTACTTAGAGAGAAACACTAAATCAATAAAAAGGCCAAAAAAAAACAAACAATTGGAATAGATCACATTAATAAATTTCCTTTAAAAAATACTAAAATAAATAAATGAATGAATGACAAATTTGATTTTTAGTAATTTTAGTAAATTATAAAATAATGAATCCATAGTAATTAGGAAAAAAATCATCACGAGAATTTGATTTTAAAGAAAAATTATCTAAAATTATATGAAAAACAAAAAAAAACGAAATCACCTTTGTCTAACACTAGATTAACAATACAAAATAATCTTAAAAATACAACCCCAAAATACTTTAAAGTATCCTTATTTTGGCCACGTTAATAGCGAAAGTTTTAATTTGAACAAATTTAGTTTGTCTAGCCAAGAAAACAGTAAATAAAAAGAAGCTTCCATCAACTTCTACAATTAAAAATACTAATAATGCCATTTATTGACCTTGAGAAAGAACATCACTTTTCTCAATTTGTCCTATGAAATTATCAAACTTGTTTCTATAGAAACTGGTATGTAAAATATAATCTAGTATTATTTAAGTATTAAGTTTAATTCTTTATCTTCAATTATTTCTCTTTCTAAAAAAGAAATTAACGGTGAGACTAACAATTGAAGACAATCATGTGCGTATTTGAAAAATGATGTCAGGGATAGTAAATAACTGGAAGTTCAACTTACCCCTTGATTCATTCTATTAAATACAAAGTCTCCACCCTCATCTAGAAATCGCTCAAAGAAAAAAGCTCCAGTAATAATGGTCAGAGCAAATGTAGAGGTTCGTCGAAAAAGTGCATTGTACACTTGGGTAAGAAGAGACATATCGCTGATCGACGTCCAGAGACTTGACTTCGCTGAAGTACGTAAACGAAATGGCCGATCGGTTGTATACAAACGCATACAATCTAAATTAACGAAACGAAAATATATTATTTGTTGAAAAATAGAAATAATTTCTAAAATATCGGCAAAAATATAAATTCTTACAAGAAATATATTACAATATTATAAAAATTTCAATCGTTCATTATTAACAGCAAGAATTTTTAAATCCTGTTATTTAGATTGTTTCGTTTTGAAAACCAGATCCGACTTTTAGCTATGTTGAATGACATTTTAGCTGTGGCAATATAGGCTGGACTGGCACAAGGTCACAGTTTTAAGGGACTTATGAGAATCGAACTGGAAAAGTAACGATCGTGTCGAATCTTTTGAAATACTCTGTTTTTATTATTTTTTATTTGAATATATTAAAAAATTTTACAGTTAACTAACTAAAAATAAATAGATATTAATTTAAAATAAAAATGAACCACTTAATTGTTTTAAAAAGATAGATAGATAGATAGATAGTCTATCTATCTATGTATATAAAGAATTCTCATAACTAATGAGAAGAAAACCAAAGAAAATTCTTCATCTCTATTACGTTCTCTAATTTTATATTTGGTGGGGCTTAGAACATAAAAAGGTCATATGGACATGTTTTAAAATTATCAATTTTAGACAGAAAACTACATCAAAAGGTAAATTTAGATATACAATGTACGCATAAAATAACCCTAGACGAATTGATATGCCGTTAAAGTCAACCAATTCGTGTTTTCATTAAAATTCAATTTTACATTCAACTAATTTTAGATGTCAGTAAAATTTCCAAGTGATGAATTAAGTTAATTGATTGCTGGTTAGAAAATCACAGGAAAAAAAGTCACAATGAATTTTGGTGGCCGGTGAGAGAAATTTGGTTTTAATTCAAGGGAAATGGTTTATTGAATAAACACTTTTGCTTTAAGATTCCTTTTTTTTCTTTTTTCTTTTTTTTTTTCCCGTGACTTTTTTTCAAAGACTTTTTTACCTGGATTCTTTCAAACATTCGATTTGAATTTTATTACTTAATGATACAATATCAACCAATACTATATATATATATATATATATATATATATATATATATATATATATATATATATATATATATATGTATGTATATATATACATATATATATATATATATATATATATAAAAATTAAAAAGACAACATATATATATATATATATATATATATATATATATATGTTGTGTTTTAATTTTTTTTCTTTCATTTTAATTTTAGTTTGAAAAATTGTGATGAAAAGCAAATAAATTAAGATAAAAGAAGAAAAAATAATTTTATTCTGTTTTTCCTTAATTTTTGTTTAATTGTCCATTTCTTTTTGCTTTGTTTGAAAATTTGTCTGAGGTCGAATTTTGTGTGCAATGAAAGCAAATTAATTTAAAAAATTGGAAAAAAAAAGCAAAACCAAATAAATTAGCAGTTATAATTTCTGTTTATTTCAAAATCCTTTTTCGGTGAGTTGATTTGATTTTCCATTTGTGTGCGTTGTCTGTCATCTCAGGTAAACCTTCCACATGCCAATATAAGTCGTCCAATTAATTCCTTCCTTATGAAATAAAACCAAAAAATCCTGATGTGTGAATTCTTTTTTGATAATCTAACTCACTCATTTAACACAAATTTTTTGAAAGAAGCCAATGGATATTTCACCCTTGTGCGCAGTTATTACCATCAACTAGCCTGACTTTCATACGGTGTATGACCAGAACAGGAGGATCTGTGTTGCGTCCTGGATGTGGTCCGGCGACCAGCCGCCAGCCACACTAAAAAACAGGCTAACAGAATATCCCGCTCCTAAACAACTTCATGGGGAGTATGATCTCGAGCTTGTTACAAGACGAGATCTTGCCTTGATTTGAAAAAACAAAAAGAAAAGAAGAAAAGAAAAAAAAACGGAAGTTACCACTTCGAGTTCTCAACTCAAAATGAAAAGTTAGTCGCTCACGCATCGGCTCCGCGCAGAACTTCCGTTTGCGATAAATTAACAAAAAAAAAAAAAAAAATACATTAATAAATATCCAATCGGAACGCTTCCCGCGGGGCACAAAAATTGCCGTTTCTGAGCCTACGAAAAATATATAAATAGACGGACCAAATAATTATCAGTTAGACTTGTTCTTTCACACGACCCGTGTTAAAGATTCCTCGCCACCGTCCGGCGCCTGTCATCCGATACATCAAACGATCGCCGCCGCTAGGAACGCTGCCCTTATTCCGAGAAAACCATCCCTTCACCACGAGACAAGGACAGTATGTGAACTTTGTAACTACTACCACTGAATTCATTCTTTAACTATGAACATACTTCTCCATTCTATTCTCCGTGCTTAATCTATTTATAAAAATTTTCTATAACATCATTACTGTGTTATTGTGAGTATCTATACGTTCTTTGTTTTGCAACTATACGCATTCTCGCCCACAACATTCATATCACAGATATCAACAACTCAGAATATAACACTGGTGTCAAGCGTGCAGCAAAACAAGTATGGAATACTCCAGCCTTTCTCGATCAGAAATCTTGGAACTTATAAAACAGCAAAAAGCAGCGATTCTCCAAACGAAAATTGACATGGAGCCTGCAGATAATCCGCAAGCACAATTAATCATTAGTGAACTGAAAACAGACCTCCACGAACTTTTAACTGCTCTGCAAACTACCGCGCACGATCGATCGCACACATTGCAACAACATACCACAAACTATGAGCTTCTATTGCGACAGCAGTCACTTCAGGACGCCACAAAATCCATCCGGACCTTTGAACCGGGCAGCGATGTAAACCGCTTCATTACCGACCTTAATAAGGCTTACACCATACATGTTAAGCCAGAATTAAGGGAATATCCTGCAATGGAGAAGGAGTTTGTCAAGCTGGCAAAGCAACTACTGAACGAAGACATCTTCCAGCAGATGGAGGACTCAAGACAGCCCACATCCACGTTCGAGGAAATAAAGGCTTACCTTATATCCACCCACGGGAGCCAAATGACAAACTTTCAGTACCTAAGCCGAACATGGGACCTTCGGCGACATGAGGGAGAGAAACTCACTGGTTTTGCAGGCCGACTTGAAAACACAATCCGAGAGGCCACAGTCCACATCACGGCTAAATTCAAGTCGGACAGACAAAATGCTGAGATGACGGCCGAAACTGCGTTTTCCCTAATGGGGGCCATGCTCATGAGTGAAAAGATCAAGGCATGGGCACCTAACATCTATCCACACCTCGTCAAAACCATGGACAGACACTACTCAGCGGGTGGTATTGCCAGCGATGCGCAACGCTATCTTGATCGTGGTATCAAAACGGACATCACCACCGCCGCTGAAACCACTGCGCTAATGGCGAGTCAACCTACACACTCTGACAAATCTCGTAGCCTTGAAAGTGACAAGATACTAGCTGACGTACAGGTACAGTTGCTGGATCTGAACAAGCAACTGCGGCAAACCCACAGGCGGAACTCATCCATTGTTGACGGGAAAAATCGAACCGCCCCCGCCTCCAACATGAAGCACAACCGGGCACAAAGAAGCGCTGGCCAACCCAGCCAACAAGCAATATGCAAAAACTTTTTACGAGGCCGCGCATGCTTTAAGGGCAACAGGTGCCCATATTTTCACCCCCCTCATGCTCAAGCACACATAGTGACCACTGACACCGGTTTACCTGGAACAGATTGCGATCAGCACAACCATGAACACGCGACGCGCTTCGACGAACTGGATTTTCAGTTGGGACCGAACGAGATGTGATGACTCGTTCCCAGGTCCATGTATCCACTCAGCATCATCACACATTTAACTTTCAAATCCGACCTGATCTCCGATCGCCCCTTGTTCAGATCAACCTCCGCAACAACAGCATCACATTCTCCGGTGTAGGCATGTTGGATTCCGGATGCACGACTTGCATCATTCCCATTTCTCGCTTACCTGAAGATGCAAGAAGACATGTCCAAATCCAACATCCGAGTCAAGGGAATCGGAGGGAACATCTCTATTCTGGGCAAGCTCACCTGCGACATTACCTTGGATGACGATACTTCCCCCGCTTTCTGCAACGTCGACACACTGATCACAACATCAGACATTCCCATCTTGATCGGTCAGAACATACTCGGCCACCACACACTGTTATCCTATACTATCGATAACCAGAAGGCGACTGTAAAACTTGCGCGCACACTCCCATCTGGCAAGCTAAAACATACTGTCCCGCTCTCTACAACCGTCCATCCAAGGATAAAACCGACCCACAACCTTTCACACGGCGCCCTAACCATTTCCAACGAGGAACCACGAGCCACAGCCAGATCATCGCCTAACGGGTTGACTCTCAACCAAAAACTCCATTGGCTTAAGCAAACCGTAGGCCTATCGCTTCCAGACCATCATAGCCGTAGTGAATTAGAAGCTACCGCCGATTTACTCATCAGCTATGCGGACATTCTCGGCACCGACGACAATAGAAGGGGCACTTTCATCAAGCCCATACGCATACCAACCAACGGCCAGTCCAGGAGCCAAAAACAGCACCCTATAACCCAAGCACTGGAGGGTGACGTTGACGCGGAAATTGCCCGTATGGCAAGTGAGGGCGTTATCGAACCTTGCAACGATCCTAAAGGATTTAACAGTCCCGTTTTTGCCGTCCGCAAGAAAAACGGAAAGATTCGAGTGGTCGCAAATTTCAAAAGAACCCTCAACAAGGTGTTAGTCGATCTCGACCCATACCCAATACCTACCATTGACTCGACATTCAACAAGATTGGCGAAGGTAACAAGTACTTCTCAACACTCGACCTCCGCAATGGCTATTGGCAAATCGTCATTGACGAACTTGGCCGCCATAAAACGGCCTTTACTTGGAAAGAACGCTGTTTCCAATACACCCGTCTGGCCTTCGGTCTAACATCCGCTGGACAAATCTTCTCGCGATGCATAGCTGAAGCTCTCGACACAGTGGCCTCACGCGCGAACATATCGTCATATATCGACGGTAATCTTGTCCACGCCAAAACCTTCGAGGAATATGTGACAGCGCTGGAGCAATTATTTATTGCTCTACGCAAGTTCGGATTAAAACTAAACCCGGAAAAATGCATTTTTCTTGCGTCCGAAGCTAAATTTCTCGGTCGCATCGTGAATAGCGACGGGTTCAAGGCCGACCCCGAATATGTCCGCGCCATTATCAACATGAAACCCCCGACAACGAGAAAAGAACTACAAAGTCTCATCGGACGTCTCGTATGGATTCGGCAATTCATCGAGACACGCCTTAACGAGAGCATCAGAACCGACATGTTCTCCAATCTAATGGCCCCCATAAACGAACTAAACAAGCCCGGACGGACATTCGTCTAGACCGAAGGGGCCAACAAGGCTTTCAATAAAATTAAGAAACGCCTCGCTTCACCACCAATCATTTCATTCCCCGACTTCACCGGACTCTTTACCCTCACCACCGACGCCAGCGATATCGCATGTGGGGCCATTCTCATGCAAGAGAATAAACACGGCCAAAAGAAAATAATAGCAGTGGCCTCACACACCTTTAACGCGACGGAGCGCAACTGGTCAACAAATGAACGCGAGGCATATGCGATAAAATGGGCCATCACCAAATTCGATTACTTCTTGCGTAGTCATCCCTTCGTCGTCCTCACAGATCATCGATCTCTCACATACTTAGATCAACGTGAATTCAACAATACGAAGATACGACGATGGCAGGAGGAAATATCGTGCTACAAATTCGTCTTGGAATATGTAGAAGGTGAATCGAATGTCTGGGCAGACATGCTCAGTCGGAGATATGGCCACAGCAAGGACAAGCTTACGGCAGACCCGACACCTGCAGGGAAGCGCTTCAAACTCCAAGGCTCCAGTCTAAACATCTACGTTCCATCCTGGTGCATGGACGAAATCAAGAGCTCCCAGCTGCTCCCTGGGACTCACACAACACGGAACATTCAGCATCATCTGCAGGTCATCGACGCATTCCTCGCGTTTCATGCCACATCGACCATCCCGGTTGAAGAGATAGCTGACCACATGGGTATTGCAGCGGAACAAGCCTCTGATGACACACTTTCAAAAATCATCAGAGCTCTTCAGTTGGCAACCCCAAGACCGGGCGCTACCCTACTCGACCCCAAAGATCATCGTACCGGGCTATATAACAAGCACATGCACCAATTCTACTTGGAACCTGGTACATCTGTATTGATGATCAGGGATACTACAAACACACCAAAACTGGTAGTACCCTACAAGCTCCGGACAAAATATCTCCACCAAGCCCATGACTGTGTCAACCACTCAGGGATCTCCCGCATGCAGGAACACCTATCCAGCTACTGGTGGGAGTTCAAAAATCGCGATATCAGGGCGTATGTTCAGTCATGCCAAACCTGCGCTAAACGCAAGGGAAATTACGGCATGCGCCGAAACTGGTCCACGGGCCATTGCAAGAGAGGCGGAAAACCATTCGAGGTTGTCTACATAGATTTTGTCTCAATGCCCCTCTCAAAGGGCAAGCGGTACATCCTTACTATTCTAGACAGCTTCAGCCGCCACCTCATGGCCATGCCATGTGCCAGAGACCGCGCAATCGACGCAGCCCGCGGACTCTACCAGTTCTTTCTTTGTCACCGCGAGATTCCCCGCATTGTCTCCTCCGACCGAGGAACCCACTTCACTGGTGAGGTCTACAAGGAATTTTGTGACCTAACCTCGATCACCCGGGAACTTCACTGCCCGTGGCGACCACAAAGCTCGGGGAACATTGAGAGGCAACACCGGACCTTAAAAAACGCCCTTTACATGATCTGCGAAGACAGAAACTGTGAATGGACGGACGTTCTCGAATCGGCAGTTTCCTCAATGAATGCCACAGCCAACACCGCCACTGGTGCATCCCCGCATTACATTATCACCGGCCGCCAACCAAACATTGGTCTACCGAAGATCCCTTGCCAAGACATCGTTAACAACAACCCAGGTGCTTACGGTATGCAGATAAACGCTTTGCTCCGACAGGTGCATCAAAGAGTCGCCTTGGCGAACAACGAGGCTGACCACAAAATGGAAGCCAAACTGAACCGCAGCATCTTCAAAGACCCGATACAAGTCGGTGACAAGGTGCTACTCCACCGACCGCAATCCGCAACAGCCCACTTGTCTCACCTGCCTTGGATAGGTGACTTTGAGGTCACCAAAACGAACGGTTTGGTGGTCCAAGTGAAAAACGAAAACTGTGAAACGCATTGGGTTCACCGCGGTCACGTCCGTCGACTTGTACCACGACCAAATGACCTGCAGCACATGCATCGACCACCTCCACCTCCAGCTCTATCCCCACCTCACCAAATTCCCAATCACCCGTCGACACGACCACTCCTACCTCCTTGTCCACCCCGGCAACCTACCCATCACCCGTTGTCACGACTCCCTACACTTTCGTCAGGGGAGCATCTTGTCGCAAATGACTGCAGTTCCGGAGACAATACCCAAAACCCAACGAAACGAACAACACGCGGGCAACTCCCAGCACGCTTTAAAGACTTCGTTATGTGCCAAAAAACAAAATAAATAATACACACACCAACAAACAAAACAAAACACGCACGCAAGCAAGCACTAACAACATAGCATCCTCAAATCATGGTAAGATCTAGGGGAGCTGTTACAAGACGAGATCTTGCCTTGATTTGAAAAAACAAAAAGAAAAGAAGAAAAGAAAAAAAAAACGGAAGTTACCACTTCGAGTTCTCAACTCAAAATGAAAAGTTAGTCGCTCACGCATCGGCTCCGCGCAGAACTTCCGTTTGCGATAAATTAACAAAAAAAAAAAAAAAAATACATTAATAAATATCCAATCGGAACGCTTCCCGCGGGGCACAAAAATTGCCGTTTCTGAGCCTACGAAAAATATATAAATAGACGGACCAAATAATTATCAGTTAGACTTGTTCTTTCACACGACCCGTGTTAAAGATTCCTCGCCACCGTCCGGCGCCTGTCATCCGATACATCAAACGATCGCCGCCGCTAGGAACGCTGCCCTTATTCCGAGAAAACCATCCCTTCACCACGAGACAAGGACAGTATATGAACTTTGTAACTACTACCACTGTATTCATTCTTTAACTATGAACATACTTCTCCATTCTATTCTCCGTGCTTAATCTATTTATAAAAATTTTCTATAACATCATTACTGTGTTATTGTGAGTATCTATACGTTCTTTGTTTTGCAACTATACGCATTCTCGCCCACAACATTCATATCACAGATATCAACAACTCAGAATATAACACTGGTGTCAAGCGTGCAGCAAAACAAGTATGGAATACTCCAGCCTTTCTCGATCAGAAATCTTGGAACTTATAAAACAGCAAAAAGCAGCGATTCTCCAAACGAAAATTGACATGGAGCCTGCAGATAATCCGCAAGCACAATTAATCATTAGTGAACTGAAAACAGACCTCCACGAACTTTTAACTGCTCTGCAAACTACCGCGCACGATCGATCGCACACATTGCAACAACATACCACAAACTATGAGCTTCTATTGCGACAGCAGTCACTTCAGGACGCCACAAAATCCATCCGGACCTTTGAACCGGGCAGCGATGTAAACCGCTTCATTACCGACCTTAATAAGGCTTACACCATACATGTTAAGCCAGAATTAAGGGAATATCCTGCAATGGAGAAGGAGTTTGTCAAGCTGGCAAAGCAACTACTGAACGAAGACATCTTCCAGCAGATGGAGGACTCAAGACAGCCCACATCCACGTTCGAGGAAATAAAGGCTTACCTTATATCCACCCACGGGAGCCAAATGACAAACTTTCAGTACCTAAGCCGAACATGGGACCTTCGGCGACATGAGGGAGAGAAACTCACTGATTTTGCAGGCCGACTTGAAAACACAATCCGAGAGGCCACAGTCCACATCACGGCTAAATTCAAGTCGGACAGACAAAATGCTGAGATGACGGCCGAAACTGCGTTTTCCCTAATGGGGGCCATGCTCATGAGTGAAAAGATCAAGGCATGGGCACCTAACATCTATCCACACCTCGTCAAAACCATGGACAGACACTACTCAGCGGGTGGTATTGCCAGCGATGCGCAACGCTATCTTGATCGTGGTATCAAAACGGACATCACCACCGCCGCTGAAACCACTGCGCTAATGGCGAGTCAACCTACACACTCTGACAAATCTCGTAGCCTTGAAAGTGACAAGATACTAGCTGACGTACAGGTACAGTTGCTGGATCTGAACAAGCAACTGCGGCAAACCCACAGGCGGAACTCATCCATTGTTGACGGGAAAAATCGAACCGCCCCCGCCTCCAACATGAAGCACAACCGGGCACAAAGAAGCGCTGGCCAACCCAGCCAACAAGCAATATGCAAAAACTTTTTACGAGGCCGCGCATGCTTTAAGGGCAACAGGTGCCCATATTTTCACCCACCTCATGCTCAAGCACACATAGTGACCACTGACACCGGTTTACCTGGAACAGATTGCTATCAGCACAACCATGAACACGCGACGCGCTTCGACGAACTGGATTTTCAGTTGGGACCGAACGAGATGTGATGACTCGTTCCCAGGTCCATGTATCCACTCAGCATCATCACACATTTAACTTTCAAATCCGACCTGATCTCCGATCGCCCCTTGTTCAGATCAACCTCCGCAACAACAGCATCACATTCTCCGGTGTAGGCATGTTGGATTCCGGATGCACGACTTGCATCATTCCCATTTCTCGCTTACCTGAAGATGCAAGAAGACATGTCCAAATCCAACATCCGAGTCAAGGGAATCGGAGGGAACATCTCTATTCTGGGCAAGCTCACCTGCGACATTACCTTGGATGACGATACTTCCCCCGCTTTCTGCAACGTCGACACACTGATCACAACATCAGACATTCCCATCTTGATCGGTCAGAACATACTCGGCCACCACACACTGTTATCCTATACTATCGATAACCAGAAGGCGACTGTAAAACTTGCGCGCACACTCCCATCTGGCAAGCTAAAACATACTGTCCCGCTCTCTACAACCGTCCATCCAAGGATAAAACCGACCCACAACCTTTCACACGGCGCCCTAACCATTTCCAACGAGGAACCACGAGCCACAGCCAGATCATCGCCTAACGGGTTGACTCTCAACCAAAAACTCCATTGGCTTAAGCAAACCGTAGGCCTATCGCTTCCAGACCATCATAGCCGTAGTGAATTAGAAGCTACCGCCGATTTACTCATCAGCTATGCGGACATTCTCGGCACCGACGACAATAGAAGGGGCACTTTCATCAAGCCCATACGCATACCAACCAACGGCCAGTCCAGGAGCCAAAAACAGCACCCTATAACCCAAGCACTGGAGGGTGACGTTGACGCGGAAATTGCCCGTATGGCAAGTGAGGGCGTTATCGAACCTTGCAACGACCCTAAAGGATTTAACAGTCCCGTTTTTGCCGTCCGCAAGAAAAACGGAAAGATTCGAGTGGTCGCAAATTTCAAAAGAACCCTCAACAAGGTGTTAGTCGATCTCGACCCATACCCAATACCTACCATTGACTCGACATTCAACAAGATTGGCGAAGGTAACAAGTACTTCTCAACACTCGACCTCCGCAATGGCTATTGGCAAATCGTCATTGACGAACTTGGCCGCCATAAAACGGCCTTTACTTGGAAAGAACGCTGTTTCCAATACACCCGTCTGGCCTTCGGTCTAACATCCGCTGGACAAATCTTCTCGCGATGCATAGCTGAAGCTCTCGACACAGTGGCCTCACGCGCGAACATATCGTCATATATCGACAGTAATCTTGTCCACGCCAAAACCTTCGAGGAATATGTGACAGCGCTGGAGCAATTATTTATTGCTCTACGCAAGTTCGGATTAAAACTAAACCCGGAAAAATGCATTTTTCTTGCGTCCGAAGCTAAATTTCTCGGTCGCATCGTGAATAGCGACGGGTTCAAGGCCGACCCCGAATATGTCCGCGCCATTATCAACATGAAACCCCCGACAACGAGAAAAGAACTACAAAGTCTCATCGGACGTCTCGTATGGATTCGGCAATTCATCGAGACACGCCTTAACGAGAGCATCAGAACCGACATGTTCTCCAATCTAATGGCCCCCATAAACGAACTAAACAAGCCCGGACGGACATTCGTCTAGACCGAAGGGGCCAACAAGGCTTTCAATAAAATTAAGAAGCGCCTCGCTTCACCACCAATCATTTCATTCCCCGACTTCACCGGACTCTTTACCCTCACCACCGACGCCAGCGATATCGCATGTGGGGCCATTCTCATGCAAGAGAATAAACACGGCCAAAAGAAAATAATAGCAGTGGCCTCACACACCTTTAACGCGACGGAGCGCAACTGGTCAACAAATGAACGCGAGGCATATGCGATAAAATGGGCCATCACCAAATTCGATTACTTCTTGCGTAGTCATCCCTTCGTCGTCCTCACAGATCATCGATCTCTCACATACTTAGATCAACGTGAATTCAACAATACGAAGATACGACGATGGCAGGAGGAAATATCGTGCTACAAATTCGTCTTGGAATATGTAGAAGGTGAATCGAATGTCTGGGCAGACATGCTCAGTCGGAGATATGGCCACAGCAAGGACAAGCTTACGGCAGACCCGACACCTGCAGGGAAGCGCTTCAAACTCCAAGGCTCCAGTCTAAACATCTACGTTCCATCCTGGTGCATGGACGAAATCAAGAGCTCCCAGCTGCTCCCTGGGACTCACACAACACGGAACATTCAGCATCATCTGCAGGTCATCGACGCATTCCTCGCGTTTCATGCCACATCGACCATCCCGGTTGAAGAGATAGCTGACCACATGGGTATTGCAGCGGAACAAGCCTCTGATGACACACTTTCAAAAATCATCAGAGCTCTTCAGTTGGCAACCCCAAGACCGGGCGCTACCCTACTCGACCCCAAAGATCATCGTACCGGGCTATATAACAAGCACATGCACCAATTCTACTTGGAACCTGGTACATCTGTATTGATGATCAGGGATACTACAAACACACCAAAACTGGTAGTACCCTACAAGCTCCGGACAAAATATCTCCACCAAGCCCATGACTGTGTCAACCACTCAGGGATCTCCCGCATGCAGGAACACCTATCCAGCTACTGGTGGGAGTTCAAAAATCGCGATATCAGGGCGTATGTTCAGTCATGCCAAACCTGCGCTAAACGCAAGGGAAATTACGGCATGCGCCGAAACTGGTCCACGGGCCATTGCAAGAGAGGCGGAAAACCATTCGAGGTTGTCTACATAGATTTTGTCTCAATGCCCCTCTCAAAGGGCAAGCGGTACATCCTTACTATTCTAGACAGCTTCAGCCGCCACCTCATGGCCATGCCATGTGCCAGAGACCGCGCAATCGACGCAGCCCGCGGACTCTACCAGTTCTTTCTTTGTCACCGCGAGATTCCCCGCATTGTCTCCTCCGACCGAGGAACCCACTTCACTGGTGAGGTCTACAAGGAATTTTGTGACCTAACCTCGATCACCCGGGAACTTCACTGCCCGTGGCGACCACAAAGCTCGGGGAACATTGAGAGGCAACACCGGACCTTAAAAAATGCCCTTTACATGATCTGCGAAGACAGAAACTGTGAATGGACGGACGTTCTCGAATCGGCAGTTTCCTCAATGAATGCCACAGCCAACACCGCCACTGGTGCATCCCCGCATTACATTATCACCGGCCGCCAACCAAACATTGGTCTACCGAAGATCCCTTGCCAAGACATCGTTAACAACAACCCAGGTGCTTACGGTATGCAGATAAACGCTTTGCTCCGACAGGTGCATCAAAGAGTCGCCTTGGCGAACAACGAGGCTGACCACAAAATGGAAGCCAAACTGAACCGCAGCATCTTCAAAGACCCGATACAAGTCGGTGACAAGGTGCTACTCCACCGACCGCAATCCGCAACAGCCCACTTGTCTCACCTGCCTTGGATAGGTGACTTTGAGGTCACCAAAACGAACGGTTTGGTGGTCCAAGTGAAAAACGAAAACTGTGAAACGCATTGGGTTCACCGCGGTCACGTCCGTCGACTTGTACCACGACCAAATGACCTGCAGCACATGCATCGACCACCTCCACCTCCAGCTCTATCCCCACCTCACCAAATTCCCAATCACCCGTCGACACGACCACTCCTACCTCCTTGTCCACCCCGGCAACCTACCCATCACCCGTTGTCACGACTCCCTACACTTTCGTCAGGGGAGCATCTTGTCGCAAATGACTGCAGTTCCGGAGACAATACCCAAAACCCAACGAAACGAACAACACGCGGGCAACTCCCAGCACGCTTTAAAGACTTCGTTATGTGCCAAAAAACAAAATAAATAATACACACACCAACAAACAAAACAAAACACGCACGCAAGCAAGCACTAACAACATAGCATCCTCAAATCATGGTAAGATCTAGGGGAGCTGTTACAAGACGAGATCTTGCCTTGATTTGAAAAAACAAAAAGAAAAGAAGAAAAGAAAAAAAAAACGGAAGTTACCACTTCGAGTTCTCAACTCAAAATGAAAAGTTAGTCGCTCACGCATCGGCTCCGCGCAGAACTTCCGTTTGCGATAAATTAACAAAAAAAAAAAAAAAATACATTAATAAATATCCAATCGGAACGCTTCCCGCGGGGCACAAAAATTGTCGTTTCTGAGCCTACGAAAAATATATAAATAGACGGACCAAATAATTATCAGTTAGACTTGTTCTTTCACACGACCCGTGTTAAAGATTCCTCGCCACCGTCCGGCGCCTGTCATCCGATACATCAAACGATCGCCGCCGCTAGGAACGCTGCCCTTATTCCGAGAAAACCATCCCTTCACCACGAGACAAGGACAGTATGTGAACTTTGTAACTACTACCACTGAATTCATTCTTTAACTATGAACATACTTCTCCATTCTATTCTCCGTGCTTAATCTATTTATAAAAATTTTCTATAACATCATTACTGTGTTATTGTGAGTATCTATACGTTCTTTGTTTTGCAACCATACGCATTTCTCGCCCACAACATTCATATCACAGATATCAACAACTCAGAATATAACAAGCTGCAGGCCTAAATAGATAACAGCTGGCTGCTCTTGTACCCTGAAGATGAGTTTGGATACTCGAAAAGTCTAATTCCGTTGATTATCATACTGCAGGAGAACAAGCAGAAAATTCGGCCTGTCATGGACAACCATGAGCTCAAAGAATACATGGACATGTATACAGTTGATTGGTTGTTTATTTTGCTTTACGACGTATCAACCCTTTTCGGATCATTTAATGCAAAGTCTGTAAGATAGAAGTTTCAAAAAATTGGTCTAGTGGGTAGGGTGTTCTTCAATGGTCCGCGTTATACCAAAGACTTTTAAAATGGCACTTGATACCTCCTTACTCAACACTTAGCGATATAAGGTACGTATCAAAGGTAAAGTGGAACAATCCAGAGAAAGGAATAACACCCTCTCTTACACCTTGGTGTAGTAGCTATTGAAAAGGGAGCCTTCTGGTCGCCCTCGACTACGGTCGCCAACTTTTTTTTATAAGTATAGTTTTTTTATTTACGCAAAGTTACGATTCAGTTTAGCTTAAGTACACAGATTAAATGTCAAAAATAGTTCTATTTCAAACAATTCTGTTTAGTGTAATCCCACAGTTTAGTTCTATTTGACTCATAGATAGGGCCATGTTGCTTCCACTCAATAACCATGACCATTATCTCTCCCACTTCCTAAACAAAAAAATTACAATAAGCGGTTTTAAATACATCAAAAAACCACCGTTAAAAACCAGTAGTCAACGATTAGAACGGAATTGACATTACAAACATTTCACAAAACCAACGAGAAAGCGTTCCTTTCTTGGCAGTGGGGCAGAATCAAAGTGTAGTATTTGTTCCACGGATATTTTGCATTCAGATCACCCAAGCGCCTCGCTGAGGAATACGCTCACTCAGAGATTCCTCCTTTGTGGTTGATCTAGCTATTTGGGGTCTTTCTGGTTGAGATCTCACTTTTGTGGTTGACGCTCGCCACTGGAACGCTTCAGCTGCGATTCCACAACTTGAGGTTGATCCTCGAACGTATCTGCTCCCCGACTCGGCCCTGTTTAGGGAAGGAGGTCTCCAATCTTGAGTTGGAGTATCTACGGCGATCCCCACCCCACCTCCTGGAATCGTCAAAGTAGACGGCTAGGAAGCAAGAGCCTCCCGATTCCAGTGGTTCATCCAAACCGAACTCGGCCCTGTTTAGGGAAGGAGCATCCTGGTCTCCTTACCTTTGTTCCGACTCGCCGGCTGCTTGGATATCCCTGTCGCTTGTGGTGCCTGTCCTGTTGATTACCAGTTTCTGCCGTCCTTGCTGCGACCTCGTCTGCTAGCTGTTTGCCTGCTCCCGACACCTGCCCAATCCTGCCGTTTCCCGTTCAACCCGAGTACTCAGGAGATACTCAATAAACTGTCCTTATTTGGGCAAAAATATATCTTTTGCGAACTACAAGCTTATTTTTTTCAGCTTTTTGGTTCTGGCTTAGACCTTACAGACAGTTCCCGTTTCTCGACCTCGAGTCCGACTAGCCCCCAGTCCAGCGACCACACTGATAACCCTGCCGACGTCTAGTGACCACTCCAAAACCCCTGCCGACATCCACTACCGACCACACTGACGACCCTGTTAACAACAAGCCAACCACCGGCGACCAGTACCATCCCAGTGATCGAACAGTCTCCCGTTGATCACCATTCCAGCACAGACCTGTACATAATACGGTCAATAAATTTGCAACCATTTTTCTTGTTACACTGCCCTTGCATTTGTTTCTTCATTGTCTTGGATGTTCACATTAATTCACGTTTATAAATCAAGTATGGTCGACGTCCTTATCAGCTTTACTACAACCCTATCAAGTGCTGCCACTCTGGGCCAGAGTAGACCTGGGAGTGATGGCAATAAAGGGGTACTCCGCATTGTTCAGGACACTTGTTGGGGAGGGTCTTACCCTTTTTAGGGATGCAGTTGGTGTATTCTACAGCTCCAGGCGACTGGGCCAGCGTATACAGTTAGTACAGACGCGTGCGTTCAAAAGTTGGGAGAGTGGCGACAAATAAGGGTCGAATGTTACTTTATTGGATTTGTTTCACATTTTATAAAGGTGGGGAATTCGCTTTCAGATTTTAATTTAATGTAGAATGATCCCCAATTTCTGATTCAGTTCTCTTTGGAAAAGATAAGTAACCAGACAGGTCGAATTTGCAAGTTTTTTTTTTGGGGGGGGTACTTGGGGAAGGGGGGCCTTTTTTAATATTTATCAGTGTTAAAGGGGATATTTTGTACAATGTTTTTTGCTAAGCATTCGATTCCCTAATGTAATTCAATTCTTATTTTCATACTATTTCTTGAATTGATTGCATTTTTCAGTGATTTGTGTAATAATCAATAAAAAAAAATTCTCCCCTCTAAAAAAAGTATTTTCTTATTGAAAGAACAAAATGAATAAATAAATAAATAAATAATATTAGAATTCGACTTGAGTGGTTACTTGTCTTTTCCAACGCTAACTGTTTCAGAAATGGGGGATTGATTTACATTGATTTAAAAGGTGAAAGTTAACTTCCCCACCCCTTATGAAATGTAAAATGATTTTATTTCCGAAAAAATGAAAAAATTGGGGTGAGTTTGAGAGTTTAGCTAGTTTGAATCACATACACACACACACACACACACACACACAAACAAAATTACTGTAAAAAATTTTCCTGGTGAACTTGAACAGGTGGATGTGTAGAATAAAGCCAAGATGAACTTCAAGAGTAAAATTAGGAAAGAAGTTTATAGAAAATGTATTTCAGTAAATCGATTTTGTTTAATGTTGAACAAATCCTTTTTTAAGAAGTGATTTTACAATTTGAACACCGTTTTAAGTGTGATTTCTTTCACTTTCGATTAGTTTAGCTAAATTATAAAGTCAAAAGAAATTAGTTCATTTCGCCAAATGAAAGTAACCGGAAGTTCCTATTTTTTACTAGGGAATTTTAGAAACATCACCGGTTGAACGACTTTTTCCTTGCTTTATTTTTAAAAATAATAATGGGGAAGCGGTATTATTGTGATTTTTGTGATAAATCTTTCGCTGATCTTCCCACCAACAGAAGAAAACATATCAATGGCACTCTCCATCAGCGAATGAGGAAGCAACATTATGATACTTTTCGTGGTAAGCAATTATAACTTACACCAAAATTAACCATTTTGTTATGTTTGTTTTCATATGTACACTAACAAAAAAATACACTTCTAACTTCTTTTTTTGTTTTTTTTTTAAACTGAGCATTTTAAAAATCTGATATAATCTCGTGATTAAAATGTGTTCTTACAAAATGTATTGTAAAAGTTATTCTAAAACCGACACGAAACCTTCATTGGATTGTATTCAATAAATTGATATAACCCGTAGAAATTATTCAGAGCAAGAATAAAATTCGAGGAGCTATTTAAGCCAGGAAGAGCGATTTGCAATTTTATTACGTATAAAGGTTAATTTTTACCCTTTAAACCACCAGATTTTTGAAAAAACTAAAAATCAGATTCTATTTATTTTTGACGAATACATGTAAACAGCCTGAAAAAAAATCATCTCTGGTCGTCAGTAACGCTTGCTGTATTCGCCCCCCAAAAAGTAGAATCTGATTTTTAGTTTTCGCTAAAATCGGATGGGTTAAAGGGTAAAAATTCACCACACTTAGATACTAACAACATGGGGCGGAGTTGAATAATGTAGTCTAAAATTAGTTATAAGAAAATGAAAGTTGTACTTCGTTCTAACTTATTTTAAAACAACTTATTTTGGCTTAAGCTCTTGGTTTCTAATGTTTTTGTCTTTTTTAAAAATAAAACAGTATGTAAAATAAAATTAAAATAAAAAGGTTGTAATTCAAAATAAAAATGGCTATTTATGTAAGATGATAAAGGGAAGTAAAGGTAATTTGAGGGTCATGGTAATCTTTTGACAGCTCTGTGCCAATATATGATTGAAGACTCACCGGGACCGATGGACGATAGAGATGGCTGCCGGGAAAGGATCAGGGAGATCTGTGCTAGCGGCGTGACATCATGATGATGATGAAAGGTAGTTTCCACACATTTTTGGAACAAATATTTGAAAAAATGTACAAGAATTTGACTTGTATGGTTTGTCTTTTTAACGCTGTTCTAGAAATTGGGTAATCATTCTACATTACAATTAAAATGTGAAAGTGAACCCTTTTATCATCTTACATAAACAGCTATTTTTATTTTGATTTCGACGTAACCAATTTTTTCATGACAAAGATTTTTTTTACGTACTGTATCATTAAAGAAAATCACAAATCAAGTGCTTAAGCAAAAATAAGTTGTCTTGAAGTAAGTTTGAACGAAATACAACTTTGATTTTCTTGTAAACAATTTTAGACTAGTTTATTCAACACTTGCTACATATGGCTGCCATGGATCTTTCATACTGTAACAAATCACTACCCTGATTTTAAAAAAAAATCATCAAAAATCAGGGAATTATCCGATTTAAATGAAATTTTTGTGTTCATTTATAATGCATCAATTATCTCATCAAAACTTGCTGTTTTTGTTTTTTTTTCATGTCCTTAACTTTACCCCTTCCCATATGTGTGGTGCAATTTAATTGGTTGGGATATATGATATTACGTATACATTCTGTATATAATAAAAAGACAAAATTCTTGTGTGTATCAAATAAAGGAAAAAATTTGAATTGGAAGCAGCTGGAAGAAAATAGTACTCCAAATATAAATATTAAATTTAAAAAAATATTTTGAGAGCTTTTAATACTATGATTTAATTGAAAATATTATTTTTGTTTAGATTATTAGGGAAATAATTCTGTATTGATATTTTTTCTGCTTAAAAACGTAGGAAGGTGGGCTTAAGTTTGCATTAGACATTGACTTACTTTTCTCCAATCCTAGACTAAATCTAAATATGTTATTAAATAAAGAAGATTTTTACTAATTGAAAAGTATAGATTTTAAAGCAAGAAACTGGAAGTTCTTTTTTTAATTTATTTATTTTTCAAGATTTAACAAATGTTATATAAAAAAATATATGAAAACTTACAGTAACCATCATTTAATAAATTTCAAGTTTTGTCCCTTGTATTTGGGTTGAACATTTTAACAAATCAATTTTGGTTTTAATTCATGAAAATTTTTTTTTTCTGGTAGACATTGTTGGGTTGGCTGAGGTCGGCAGTTTACAGTGTTGGTTGTAATTGGACTGGAGTGTTGGGGATACGTGTGTAATAACACATGGAAGAGAACATTTGATCAACTACTGACTGCCACTTACATCCCTTCTATGTATAGTCTGTGTACTCATATTTGCATAGCATGTGTGTGTGTGTGTGTGTGTGTGTGTGTGTATGTAAATATGCATATCTATAAGCTGGCAGTGGGACTTTGTCAAAAAGTCCCCAAATAACATTCTTCCAGTCACCATGCAGAAATATATAAATATTTATATTTGAGATTGTTTCTTTCTAAGAAAAAAAACTTAAGAATAACATTGTAAATTGAATTACCATGACCAGAAAATCTGGCAAACACTTACACACGACATATGGAAAGAGGATTAGAAATACGCATCGGTGTAATTATTATGACCTGAAGGGCAAGGATATAGATCTACAATTCTTTTTGAAAGACGTGGCCCTGGAGGTGATCATGTCCTCTGTAAAGAGTACGGATGTAATTTACAAGACACATTCAGGACATTTGGCCGAGCAATTAGCATGACAAGTTAATTTGGCATCACTTGGGTGCGATATGGACTGTGGCTCAGTTGTAGAGTTTCGGCTCTGTGGTCGCTGGTTTGATTTCCAGTGGTCAAGATTATACACTGCTGATGAGACCTAATAAGGTCGAAACAACTGTCCAGTGTTTCCATATGTCGTGCGTAAGTGTTTGCTGGATTTTCTAGTCATGGTAATTCAATTCACTATATAATTTCTCTATTTAAAAAAGAAAAATGTAGATTTAAGAATAACAATTCGGCATTTTTAATTTGTCTTCGACTTAGACTACCCAAGTTTCCATTGAAAAAAATGAGTGTCATTTTTTGTTCATATCTACATTTTAGTAGATATGTACAAAAAACATACACTTTCTTATCGGCAATGTTATGATTTATTACTGACAAATCACACCCACTTTTCTTCTGAAGTATGGAGGATCAAAAGTGTAATAATCTGTTTTTTTTTTTGTTTGTTTTTTTTTTGTTTTTTTGTTTTTTGAGAACAAATTCTCGGAAAAGTTATATCATCTTTAAGTGATGTTTATATATTGTTCTTCTTGTGACCTTCCATAGAAAAAATATTGCCCAATAAAAAAAAAACACTCAAAACTATTATTTACATAAAATACAGTTTTGTCTCATCAATGAAATGTATTTATTCTTTTTTTTTATTAATAAACAAAATCCTGGTCACTTGCAATCAGTGGAAGAATTTAATCTATGAATATCAATTTTAAAAAATAACACGATTTTGAGGAAAAATACATTTTAAAAAAACCTTATCTTTTATTACTTTAAATATCAAAAATTTTATTAAAATCCGATAATTAGCCAATTTGGTTTGGTTTGGTTTGGTTTTATGGCATATCAAGCATTGTTGGTTATTCAATGTCAAATTCTGCTTTTATATTTATATATTAAATATATGATTTTTTTGCAAATACACACAGTTAAATGAACAAATAGTTTTATTTCAAACAATTCAATTTAGCATAAGTCAAAGTTAAATGATTCCAAGTATTGCTATATATAACTAAAAATTCAATATTTACACAAATTTAAATGTTCAAACAGTTCTATTTCTAATACATCATTTGTTTGCACTCAGTTTGTCAAACAGTTCTATTTGACTCATAGATAGGATCCTATCAGGTGCCACCACTCTGGGCCAGAGTAGACCTGGGAGCGATGGCAATGAAGGCGACTCTGCATTCTCCAAAGTTCCAGCATTACTGGAGCTTTATCATCTGATTGTTTAGTGTCATAATTAGGACGCTCCTATAGAGGGAGGTCTTACCCCTCTGCAGAGATGCAGTCGGTATATTCTACAGCCTCAGCGAACTGGGCTGAGCCAATTTAGGGATAATTAAAAAAAACTGGTGATTTTTATGTGCTTTTGTACATCCATATGTTTTAGTATGAATGTACATGGCAAATTGACTCTTCATTGTATAGATATTTATTAAGTTTACTGAACCTGACATGGAGGCCCTCATGATGTAATGGGTATCTTCATAGAAAATGGACATTGCATTCAGAGTTCAAATCCTGGACGAGACTGTTTGCATTTCACATAGTTCTAATACTCTTGGGAAAGGTATGTATCCAGCTATTCTCCCTCCTGCTATGAGTACATAATAGAGCAGACTGAGTTCTTTAATCTTGCTAGGGCAACTGGACTAGAAGTTACGTAAAACTGGGAAATCAAGCTAGTTAAAATTAAACATTGACTTTGTTTCGCATCCTGCTTGTTTGATGGGGTTGGGCAAATCCATACTGAACCTGACATTGATCTGTGTAGATGAAAGAAGAAAAATTATGCCTTGCTAATCTTCAAAAAAAAGGAGCTGCGTGCCTGCTCTAAAAATCAGTATTTAAAATTTTGGTTTTAAAATTGGTATATAAATTATTTTGCACTTTCTTTTATTTTTCACAATTCTTATTAGTTGATTAAAAAAAAATCTTAGCTAAAATGAATTACCTTGACGATATATATGAAGAATTTTATAGTAGAAAACTAGATCAAGTTTTTTTTATTGTTATAAATACTGTAAAGATGTATTTGAAGACAAGAACATTAAAGGGGAGATAATTAGTCTTAATTCTTGTACCAATATTTATCTCCCATTGATTATATGTGAATAACGGTAACACTGAATTTATTTTTTTAATGTTTGTTTTCACGTTCCAAATTTTATATATTTCCACATCACCTTAAAGTTCTTTTTTTCTTTTTCAAACTCGTTGAACAATAAGAAATATATCAATTTAAGTATTTATGTATATCTGATTAAGAAAATACTCCAGCCCTGTCAACGGTGCTTAGAATACACTGACTTTATCCTCTGCAGAGGGGTAAGACTCTAAACTGTGTCTGATGGTGAGACTCAATTTCTGGAAGTAATGACAACGAATGGGTACTCCAAAGTACCCATTCGTTGTCATTACTTCCAGGTTCATTTTGACCTGGAGTGAGAGTACCTGATAGGATCCCATCTATGGATCAAAAAGATCTGTTTGAAAATTATTTGTATTAGATATGAATGTTTCATTATTTGTATTAAGAATAATTATTTGAAGTTGTAATTGTTTATTAAGGATTACTATAGCTCAGTCTGTTGAGGCTGTAGATTACACCAACTGAATCTCTGCAGAGGGGTAAGATTCCCCCAATGAGTATCCTGGAAATGTCACTAAACAATCTGATGGTGAGGCTCCAGTAATGCTGGAGCTTTGGGGAATGCAGAGTACCCCTTCATTGCCATTGCTCCCAGTTCCACTCTGGCCTAGAGTGGCAGCACTTGATAGGGTCCTATCTATGGGTCAAAAGAACTAAACTGTGTACTTACACTAAACTGAAATGTTTGAAATAGAACTGTTTTTACATTTAACTATGTATTCGTATTAGATGTAAGTGAAACCATTTAACTGTGTGAAAAAAATGAGCTCAGGCTCATTTAAAAATATTAATCATGTATATGTATAAAAAGGGTTTGGCATTAAATAACCTACAATGGTTGATATGCCATAAAACCAAACCAAATCAAATTAAGGATTACTATTATTAGTTATTTGAAACTATATAACTGTACTAATGATTAGTATTAAATAGAAATAATTCTTTGTAACTATAATTGTGTTTGAATTATTAGTATTAGACATGAATACTTGAAACAATACAACGGGGTATAAATCGTTTGCATTAGATAGGAATACTTGATATTTTAGGGGTTGAATCTCCATGGTGTCATGGATAAAGTGCTGGACTACAGCCATAAAGTAAGCGAGTTCAAACTCCAGTCAGGCTATTGCATTCACTTTTGGACTAATACCCTTGGAGTAAGATATGAACCTCCTTATCCCCACCAACTATAGGTTAAATAGTATCACTGCTGTTCTTCTACAAGGGTGGCTTTGGCATTAAATAACCAATGAAAGTTAATATGCCATTAAACAAAAGAAAAGAAAACCATTCAATACTTGTTACAATTACAACTGTGTGAAAAAAAGAAAATATAAATGTAAAATAAATGTGATTCCCTAATTTTTAGACATGAAATAACCCGAGATGGATTGACAGGCAATTAGAATTAGTCAATATCAAACACATCTGATGTGTGGCAAGTTATAAATTTGCTGTTGTTGGAAAATCATATTAAAAGAGTTGAACAACTACCACTACTCTCATTATTATTATTATTATTTTGATAAATGCTTTTCTTTCATCTTTTAATTATAATTGCTTTTTATCCCAATTCATTCTGCTCGTTATTTCTATGATAGCCAAGATAAGCATGTATGAGAAACAATAATAAATTCTAGTCTCTTGGTGAAACTTGAACTCATATCTTCTTTAATAATTATTGGAATATTGTTTGTTATATGATAATTTTATGTTGAGGTTGGCTAAAGATTTGGTTGTCATTTTTTTTATATAACTTCTTTTGTTGAACTCACTGGCAATTCTTGATATGTGTATTGCTAATTGTGCCTAAAAGAAGGGTTAATATCTTAGCTATAAATTTTGCAATATCATAGGAAGGCAGTTCCAATTCCAAAAATGATTGGTCATAAAGAAATTCCAAGTTAGTGAGTTTTAGGAAATATAGGGGCGTAATCAATAGAGACTAGAATTTATTTGTCTTGTTGTATACTCACAACCATACAACTGCACGTATACATATACAAATATAGGCAGAAACATAATCAAACATAATATACGAAATTCACTGAACGAACGAATACACTTCTTTATAAAAATATATCTCTCATACTTTATTCTTGATAGGGTGATGTTTCTTGTGTGTGAGAGATGAGCTGGAGATGGGGGACAGACTGCTATATTGACCCCAAGTTCTTCTTCGACCATAGCAACTCTTCTTTCTCATCTTGGCTGGGTTGCTCAACTGTGGGTTACTGAGGGCCTTGTGGCCCTCAGTCTGCAAGCTGGTTCTCACGCTGACATCCTCCATCCAACTAACTCGAACCGCCCCGGGCACCTGGTTATATTATTGTCTCATGCACACCTGCTTCCACTGTTCTTTCGCTTATTTACACAGGTGCATCTCTTGATTGATGGCTCAGTCAAGGGTCAATATATAACAGTCTTTTATGATTAATTTTTTATGACTTTGAATTAAATTGAAAACGTCTATATTTTTATGTACTGTTTGTTGAGTAAATTATACACCAATATTTCTGTTAATGAAAACATTAAATGTTTAGAAAATCTCAAGAAAATCAACGTTTACCTTTTACCAAAATGATTAAAATTTTCACATTGCATTTTTTTTTTCACTATGATGCAACTTTTCATAAACAAAAATTTAATTTACTCATAGTTTCACCTGTTAGTGGGGTCCTTGTATGCCTATTTCTTGAATTTCTCGAACCTTCTCCCTTTAGATTTATAATAGCCGAAACTTCTATTTCCATTATATAGATGATATATTGCTTATATATCCACAAAGCAATGACTAAACGAAATTGAACTTGCCATAGATTTTACTTTCAAACTAGAAACTGACAACATTTTACCTTTCTTAGATATTTTACTAATACATAGTAATAATAACAAAATAGAATTTAAATCTCGTCATAAATTCACTAATAAAAATGACCCTATATATTTTTACTCATATCATTACAACATTTATGTACAGGGTGGAACGATAAAATTGCCATCCTAAAGAAAACAACACTACAGCTTTATTTTAAAACTTTTATTGAAAAAATCAATTCAGGTAACTTGATTATGTAGTAGAGCTGACATCTATTTAATGCAACCGCCTTCAGCTTCAATACGGATCCGGAACTGGGAGCATGTCTTTTCCACACGCGCCGGCAAATACTTGGCAGATGGTGACGATCAGGCTGGCTTTGGTGTTGTGGGAGGTCATGTTGGTGATGTTCTCGATGTATGATCAAACGAAGTAGTCCAGCGGGTTCAGGTCGGGGGAGAAGGGGGGGCAGTGAGAGAAGGGTACAAAGTCGTAGCACTCCTTCTGAAGCCAAGCCTGGGTCTCTTTGGACTTGTCGGCCGGCGTCGAAGCCTTCTGCCACACCCAGGGTCTGCCACCGGCCACCTGATTGCACCAGGGGATCACCACACTCTTCAGCACATCCAGGTACACTTTCGTGTTGACTTTCAAGCGGACTTCGAAAATGTGAGGTGGCATGATGTGGCCCTCACTTGAAACCACACCAAAGACCATAACCGTAGCCATCTGAAGGGTTATCCGATGCATTGAGCTATGCCCTTAAGCGTTGAACCATTTGGATTTGCATTTTGAGGGTGCTGGCAATGGTCCTGTTGTCTTAACTTGGATCATTAGAGAGTATGAGTTGTACAGAGGTGCATCTCCGATCTCGCTCGTTGAACATTGTGTCACTTTCAGACATGATAGAAGGCTCCTATCGCTCTTGGGATTTGTACACAACTGGCCAACTAGTAGATGGTCTGCAACAAAAAAGAAAACTGGTTTTCATTAAATGGAAATGGAATCATGTTGTCTTTTCTAGGGCGATAATTTTATCGTTCCACCCTGTGTGTGTGTGTGTGTATATATATATATATATATACACACACACACACACACACACAAAAATGAAAAACCACAAGGTCTTCAGTGGATGATTTTATTTATTGAATTATTTGCCAACATTAAGCATTTTGGTTTTTAGACTTTCATTAAGGCATGTGAGTTATCAATGAAACAAAAGATGAAAAAGTTTTAAAACATTCTATTTCCATTGGCCGTGTTCTGTTTGAAATTTACATGATGTAGTTAGCTTCTCCTTTTCAGAAAAACTTAAACTACAATTTGTCTGTGGTCAACAAAATGCGGCAGATTATGTGAAGATACTAAATGATTTATCTCTTGCACAAGAAGGGCATCGTCTATGTGGAGTAGAATGGATTTTTCAGCAATGCATCAATAACAAAGAAGTATTTGCTTTAACAAAAAATAAAACTTCTCAGTCCTATAGAAAATTTGTGGGGATTGATTGTTGCAAAAGTCTACGAAGGAGGTTGACAGTAATCAGCAATTTCTGAACTCAAAAACGCAATCTTAGATACAAGGGAACTTCAGAAACTAACACATCACTCAATAAGTTCCAGGCCTAACTAATAAACCAACAGTTTTTTGGCAAAATTCAATTTTATTCATCAACATAGTCTCCCTCTTGGGTAATAGGTTGATTCCAGTGCTTCTCTAACAATTCGATGCTTTTTTGTAGAACGATCTGTCTTTGGCCTCAAAATACGCCTCAGTTTCCAATATCACTTCTTCATTGGAGCCAAATCTCTTTCCTTGGAGCATTCTTTTGAGGTCTGCAAACAACCAGTAGTCACTGGGGGCCAGATCTGGAGAATATGGTGGGTGTGGAAGCAATTCAAAGTGCAATTCATGTAGTTTTGCCATCGTTGCGTTGACTTGTGACACAGTGCATTATCTTGTTGAAAGAGCAATTTCTTCCTTCAAATGCACCAATAATGCTATATAATATTTGCTATCAATGCTTTTTCCTTTCTCAAGGTAATCAATGAACAAAATATCTTGCGCATCCCAAAATATGGAGGCCAAAACATTGCCTGCTGATGTTTGTGCCTTTGGTTGCTTTGGACGGCTTTCACCTGCTGCTGTCCACTCAGCTGACTGCCAGTTTGACTCTGAAGTGAAGTGGTGGATCCATGTTTTATCCATTGACACATATCTATGCAAAAACCCCTTTTTGTTGCATTGAAACAGTTGCAAACAACACTCTGAATCTTCAACACATTGTTATTTTTGATCAACTGTGAGCAAACGTTGCACCCACTTTCAACACAGCTTTCTCATTGACAAATTTTCATGCAAAATGGTAAATACGCTGCCTTCTGATATCTTCAACTCCTCTGCTATCTCACGCAACTTCAATTTTTGATCAGCCAAAACGAGTTTGTGTTGTTTTTGGTGTTTTTTGGGACAACTGTTGAATTTGGATGACTTGAGCATTCAGCATCATTTGTGTCTGTACAACCACGTTTAAAGTCAGCATACCACCCCTTATCGATTGTTTCCGACGGAGCAGAGTTCAGATAACACTTATTAAGCCATTGCTTTACTTGAACAGTATTTTTCCCCCATCAGAAAGCAAGTGGTGTCATCTATATATCAAGCCCGGGACTTATTGAGTGATGTGTTGATAGTATGCCTAGCTGAATTTTTGAGGTTATCAAAGCTAATGGTGGATCTATAAAATATTAAATTAAAAATTTGCCTTTATATTCTATAGTTCTACTCATGGGTCTTATATTTATGTCAAAACATTGGCCTAGGGGTTAGAGTGTTCGCCAATGGCCCGGGAGACCTGGGTTCAATCCCAGGTCGAGTCATACCAAAGACTCAAAAAATGGTACTTGATGCCTCCTTGCTTAGCTCTCAACATTATAAGGTACGGATCAAGGGTAAAGTAGAGCAATCCAGGAAAGGAGTAGCGCCCTCCCCTACACATTGGTGTAGTAGCTATCGAAAAGGGAGCCTTCGGGTTACCCTCGACTATGGTCGCCAACAACTATAAATGCTAATATACATATAATATACATATAAAAAATTATTTGAAATTTCCTCATATTTTGAATTTAATTGTCTTTATGCCTTATCTTTCATGTATCTAATTTTCATTATTTAAAAAAATTGGAAACAATATCTTTTTCTTCATTTTTGTGGGCGGTCTTATATTTTTGTCCAGGGGTGTGTGTGTATATATATATATATATATATATATATATATATATATATATGTTTGTGTGTGTGTTAATATTTCTATTATTTACTACATATATACCTATTATAAATATTCCATTACATATTTATATCTGTCTTTATCAGTTTTAGCCTTCTCTTTCTCTCTCTAATTCAACTATCAGTTTATCTAAGTATTTATAATCTGGTCCCTTTAAATTTGTAATATCCAAATCTGATCCCTTTAAATTTATAATATCTAAAGATTCTAACTTTTTTTCCTTATTTAGAAGATATATTACATATCCATGGGATAATGACTTAAAATTATGGACAGATTAAACAATATTGAACCAACCATAGATTTGACTTATGAACTAGAAAGTAACAACACCTTTCTTGGGCATTTTACTAATAGATTATAACAATAAACTAGAATTTTAGTTCATCATAAATTCACTAATAAAAATGACCATATACATTTTTACTCATTTCATAACACCAAAATAAAAAGGGGAATAATTATCAGTTTTTTACCGGAGAGCTCTTAGGATTTGCATTTCTAGATTTTTAAATGATGAATTAGACTATCTAGAAAATTCCTTCATTGCAACTTCAATATCCTAAACCTTTTTTGACAACAGGCCAAAATAAAAGCTCTCAAAATTCACAAACGTAAATATTCTCCAAAAATTCAAAATTATTTTTTGAATGATAATTCATTACATAAATTTATTTTATCGAACAATTTAACTGCAAACATCATCAAAAAAATCTAAACAACCTTTGAATTACAGCAGTCACTAACTCTTTAAAGACAATTAGGAATTTGATTAATAATGAAAATAACAATACCTGCTGCAGCTGAATAATCCAAAGAAGGGGTTTATGAAATTCCATGTCTGTATTGTAATAATGAAAATAACAATACCTGCTGCAGCTGAATAATCCAAAGAAGGGGTTTATGAAATTCCATGTCTATATTGTAATAATAATGAAAATAACAATACCTGCTGCAGCTGAATAATCCAAAGAAGGGGTTTATGAAATTCCATGTCTATATTGTAATAAAAAAATATGCAGGTTATTCTGGATGTTGCATTAAAAAATAAATTTATGAGCACATTAGAAATTTGAAAAAAAAGCAGACATAAATAAGTTGGTCCAAAATAATTTAGAAACAAATCAACAATTTTAATATTAAAGATTCCAAGATGTTAGTTTATATACATAATGTGGTCTAAAATGTAATAGAATAAATTACTCACATCACGTCTGCGTTTGACTGTCGGAAAAAGAAAAAAGAGGAATGTGAGTTTGTGGACTCCTTATATACAAATAGCGTTAATTTGCATATGAGGAGAAAAAGAGGCTATAAAAAGACCAAGTTGGCGGGGACAGGCAGTCGTGTTATTCTGAGAGCAGACAGCAGACATTGAGCTAAGAGGAGTTGGTGCGAGTTGCAGAGTCGTGTTATTCTGAGAGTTAGTGTGAGTAGCAGAGTTGGTGAGAAGGAGTTCCGGCCCCCTTTTTTTCTTTACACATAATAAAAAATCGGGAAAATTGTTGAGTCTAGTATCATTTCAAACCACAATATTATCAAACAGAGACCTGTTTTTTTTTCCTTTGACTCCTTATTTGTTCAGATTGCTGCTGAAAAGTTATGGAATCTTTTTATCTAAAATAACTTGGCTCTATCATTTATGTATACTTAGATAAATGGATCATTGGATTAAAGAGATAGAAAGAAGAAAGCTAACATTAATAAAGATGGATAGATATGTTATGGAATGTTTATGATAGGTAGATATGAATGAAATAATATCAATATTAACTTAGATAGACTGATGTAATATGTTTGATTTTTTTTAAAAATAAATTTTCAAACACTAATTACATCACACAAATTTGGAACGGAACATGACTAATGGAAATAAAATTCTTTAAAACTTTTTTCATATTTTTTGCTTCATTTAATAAATCATAGGCGCTAATGAAGAACTAAAAATCAGAAACTTTAATGTTGGCAAATAATTCAATAGATAAAATTGTTCTCAGAAAACCTTGTTTTGTTTTGTTTTTTTAAATTTATCTCTGTACATTTTCATACTGTCAGATTTATTTCCAGTTTTTTCCCATTTTATATATATATATAGGTCTACAAATGAGTCTGAATTTAGCATTTAGGTTTTGATTATTTCATATATTTGTACTCTACACGTGTTTCAGACTTTATGGTCTTCTTCAGGAGATTTAGAATGGTTAGAGTGGTCTTTGTTTATAGCAAAGATTGTTTTGATAGAGGTGTGATCCTTTTTAATTCTAGGATTTGTGTCTGAGAATATCCTATTGGAATTAATTGTCCATGAAAACCTCTGGGTTCGGCAGATTTTTTTATGCATATATATATATATATATATATATATATATAAAGTACATATTTTGTGAAACTTCACAAACATGCATGTACATCCATGTATATATACACACCCATGCATATATTCAGGGTTGTTGATTTTTCTTTTCTCTTTCTTTCCCTCTGAGTATGTGAGAATGTATTTGACCCTCAGACATATATATATATATATATATATATATATATATATATATATATATATATAATACAAGAAGTACAGACAAAGTCTCAGTCTTGTAGTAGTTAATGTGATGGACTGCAACTTTGTTGTAAGCAAGTACAAACTCCAGTCATGCTATTACAGTTCTTTTGGGAATAATACCCTTGGGAAAAGTATGAACCTCCTTATCCCCTAAGGTATGGGTTAAATAGTACCACTACTGTTTTTTTACAAGGATGGCTTTGGCATTAAATAACCAATGAAAGGTTGATATGCCAGTAAACAATTTGGAAAAAATTATGATTGAGTTATCCCCCTTTTATATATTCTATTTATTGAAGTTTTACACTTCGTTGTCAAAAAGCTAACGGGGACATCTCTACACAAAATGTTGAATTCTAAAAAGAAAACTTGAGTTTTACCTTCACAGATTTTTGTGTCATGATGAAATGATATGATAATTTGGAAATTGCATATTTTCAAAAATTTTCAAAAAATGTGATCACTTTTCTACAAGGTTTACCTTGTAGAAAAGTGATCACATTTTTTGTATTCTTATGTGTGTGTGTGGATAAATCATAGTACGAATCAAAAAATTATTTGAGGGGAGGCAATTTATAAGTACTTGTCCTTATATGCTAATCCTCCATATTTACTCTTTCCACATTATTTGTTAATATTAAGTCTTGATTATTATTGGTATTATTTATTACAGATGCAGAAATTATTTTAGCAGAAGAGGCTCAAAAAATCCCCTGTAAACAATTACTGAGAACAGGTAACTTGTTTTGTTTTTCTCTCTTTACTTTTTAATACTTAGCTGGTCAAATTAAAGACCCCTGGTCATCTATCATTAGGAATAAACTATCTGGTTCAACTTCAGGGGACCATCTTCTCAGGCAGTACCTCCTTCATCAGACGAAAAGAGGGAGAGTCAGAGTTAATGCCTGTAAGTACCGCTAATTGGGAATACTAAAGGAATCTGAGCTATTTTTGGCACCACTTTTTGGCACTTACATGGGAGAGCCCCCTTAATAAACTTGATTTCTTGTTACACTCAAATGGAGCTAGTAAGTTGTTAGGAATAAATATTCCTTCAATATAATTTTGCAAAGTAAAATAAAACTAATTATAAGATTTAAATAAATAAATAAATAAAATAAATATAACTTCTCACATGTCTTGATTTTTATGAATAATTAAAAAGACGTTTTTTATTGGTTAAGAATAAAAAGCTGTCTTTGTGCATATATTATTTTTATGAATAAATAAGCCGACGTTTTTTTTTAAAAAAAAAAAGACGGTCAACAAAACTTTTCAACAAGGAAAGACAGCGCTTTTAAAGGACATCACTTCAGTTTGCCAACATTTCAGAAAAAAAAAAAGGAATAAATCTTTTAGTCAACTATTCTTCAAAAAGAGAACATCTACACGAAAGCTAAGTGTTAATTTAATTGTGCTTTTGTTTGGGTTTATATATGTATGTAAGTGCTTGAATATGTGCAATGAAATTTGACTTGGCTGTGTTCTTTTTTCTCCAAGAAGGTTTACAAAAAGTAAGTGTTAGGTTGGATATAATTTTCCAACAAAGTATATAAAAATATTCAGTATCTACTTAATAAATGAATTAATATCTACTTATTTAAATTCTCAAAGAGAACATGTACATATCCCAAATTTTATAAAAGAGAAAATCTTATTGTTTGTAAAATTTATTATAAACTCGATTAAAGGCCGTAAAGCTTTTTCTCTACATGTTTAATCAGCGTCCAGGTGGTGCATCCATGTTGTAGTATTGACACAAGTCATAGTAAGAAAGATTACCATACTGCTTATAAATAAAAGCATTTAATAGTTATCTCCCTTGCAAAATTATAATGAAGATGTTGAGTGTAAATGCTGATTGCACTATTATAGAGAGATTAAATTAAGTAAAACCTCTCCATCCATACCTATGCATGTATACTTTTACTACATTCGTCAAGTGAGCTATTGTTATGAAATTCTGAGTGCACCAGCTCTCTCTATGAAGACTTCACTGTGACACCTGCCCCAGTCAATCACTCTTCACATTACTATCTCCTTTTTACTGAGATACAACAGCAACATCAGAATTGAGGTGTCTGTGGTGTAATGGTTATCGTCGTAGGAAATGGACACGGCAACATGAGTTCAAATCCTGGATGAGGCTGATTAGATTTCACATAGCACTAATACCCTTGGGAAAGGTATGAATCCAATTATTCTCCCCCCAGCTATGGGTAAATAGTAGGACAGACTGGGTTCTTCAGCCTTGGTGGGGCAACTAGTCTAGGAGAAGGAAAACTCTGAATTCAAACCTGCTAAACTCCGCTTAAAAATTGACCTTGCGTCATATCCTGCCCGAGCGGAGGGGTTGGTAAATAGGATCAGAATTGTGATGAGCAGTTGCTTAATTTCAAAAAAATATTTTCTTTTTTAATTCCATAAAATTTAACTTTTCTTTAAAATCAAATGTATATACATCAAACTTCCCTGACCAGATATCAATCGATGCAGTTTTAGACTTTAAACTGTTAGTTAATTTCTAATTCCCTATCAGAAATTATCTGTTTACACTCATCTCTTTACTAATATTGAAATTGTAGAATCCTCAAGTGCGTAATGAATTTCTTTCACCCTAATTGATCAGCTAAAGTTGGCGACTATAGTTGAGGGTGACCTGAAGGATCCCATTTCAATAGCTACAACACTGAGGTGCAGGGGAGGGCGCTACTCCCTTCCCTGGATTGTTTCACTTTACCCTTGATACATACCTTATAATGCTGAGTGTTAAGCAAAGAGGTATCAAGTATCAATTTTTGAGTCTTTGGAATGATTTTACCTGGGATTGAACTCTGGTCTTCTGGGCCATTAGCAAACACTCTATTATGTCAAATTCCAAATTAATCCTCAACATTATTCCATCCTATCAGTGGGGTTTAGAATACTCTCGTTGTATACCCTGTAAAGGTGTAGGACTCCCCCACCCCTCAAAAAGGGGTGTCCTGGGTATTACATTCAAATGCATTCAATGTCGAGGCTTCAGTACTGCTCTGATAAGTTTGGAATCCCCTCTTCATTGCCATTACTCCCAGGTCCACTCTGACCCAGAGTGGTAATACCTGTTAGGCTCCCATCTATCGGTCATATCGATCAGTTTGTAAATTATTCTGATTAATTAGCAATATGTAATACTATATAACTGTGTGCAAATTATTTGGTATTAAGAATAGTTACTTGAAGCTATAATTGTTTACTAAAGATTATTATTATTATTATTATTATTATTATAGCTAGTTTCTTGAAATTATGAAATTGTTTGAAAATTATTGGTGTTAGATAAGAATACTTGAAACTATTTAACTGTATGTAAATCATTTGAATTAAGGATAGTTACTTGAAGCTATAATTGTTTACTAAAGATTATTATTTTTAGTTACTTGAAACCATTTAACTGTGTGCAGACAAATGATTATCATTAAATAGAAATAATTACTTGAAGCCATGTGATTGTGTATAAATCATTAGTATTAAATTGGAATACTTGAAATCACTCAATTGTGTGCAAAAAGACATGACTACACAAAAATGTGAATATGAATGAGATTCCCTAACCTCTAGGCATAAAATAACCCGAGATAGTTTGACATACTGTTAAAATCACTCAGTCATTTTAGCATGATTTGCAGGATCATGGAGTAAAGTAAATGTGACTGAAATATCGAAAACCAAACAGTCCTTTCTTTTATCAATAATAAAACCGATTTCTTATTAAATGTCATTTTCACAAAGTAGTCTAAGGACCCAAAGAATGGAAGGTTAAATGGAAAGAGAAGAAGGACAAATCAGAAGGATGACGGAATGGGTGGAAGATTAAAAAGAAAAGAGGAAAAATAGAAAGGAAGGAATGTTTAAGAGAGGAAAGACAAGTGGAAAGGAAGGCTAAAAGGAAAGAGAGGACAAATCAAAAGGATGATAGGATGGGTGGAAGGTTAAAAGGAAAGAAAAAGGGACAAATAGAAAGGGAGAAAGGCTGAAAAGAAAGATAAGGACAAGTGGAAAGGATGACAGAAATAAAGGTTGAAAAAGAAGAGATGGACAAAGAGAAAAATCATAGAAAGGAAGTAGGTTAAAGGAAAGCCAGGAAGGACAAATAGAAAGGATGAAGAATGGATGGAAGCTGGTATAGTTACATTGTCTTTTGATTTGCAGCCCCGTCCCACTGGGCTGGGACACACTTCAGCTGGCCCTGTGGCTTGGTACAAGGATCAGGTCAGGTATGTCCTGGTTTCAGTGGCAGTCACTCGAAGCTGTCTGACATGGATTCCAGGAAGTTGGCATTTATGTCATGCACACTAAGGGTGGCACTCCTTGAGCCTCAGGGGGCCAATCACCCAAACTCTTACCCTCTCCAGAGAGGCTAAGTTTATCACCTGGAGCCTGAGGCTCCCCTTTTATGAGGAATTCTGACAGAGCTCAAGGCATTTTTGGAACAGGGTTCTGTGCCTGCTTCTCACATTAGAAAAAGCCATGCGCCATACTTGTGCATATGTGGGGTGCTTGACAAACACTGAGAATGGATAGGAGCCAAAAGAAAAATGATGAACATGGGGAGAAACGGAAATGATGAACCAGTGAACAGAAAGAAAGACAGAATGAAAGAAATAAACACACAGAGAAAAAAACTGAAGCAAAAGATGAGTGGGTAAGAGTGAGTTTGACAGCCTTCATCTGCTGTGGGTTAAATCAGTTCCACAGGCGTATGTGAAGTTTTTTGGGAGATTGGTGTCTGAAAGTGTATTTCTCGGCTAAATTTATGAACTTCATTGTCTACAACTTTGTTGATTTTATAGACAAGGATTTTTCACAGTTGCCAAACGTATTAGTTAGGGTTTCTCTGATGGTACACAGAGACTCTTGAATGGTCTGCAGGCAGACACACCAGTAACTTGTGAATGGCTGGCCATGGAATACCTACAGACACAGAAGCCACCAAATTCCAGACAGATGCAGTTCTGGATTTGTGAGCCACTCACTCACTTTCACTTGCTTCTCCATTTGGTGTTAATCAGTGTTGCAATGTGGCCAGGGGAGTTTGTGCTGTAGAGGTGGAAAGTTTGGATGTGAATTAAAAAAAAAATAGGAGGTGCCCGTGGTGTAATGTTTATCATCGTAGGAAATGGACACGGCGACACGAGTTCAAATCCCGGACGAGACTGATTGCATTTCACATAGCACTAATACTCTTAGGAAAGGTATGAATCCAATTATTCTCCCTCCAGCAATGGGTAAATAGTAGGACAGACTGGGTTCTTCAGCCTTGGTAAGGCAACTAGTCTAGGAGAAGGAAAACTCAGAATTCAAACCTGTTAAACTCAGGTTAAAAATTGACCTTGTGTCATATCCTGCCCGAGCGGAGGGGTTGGTAAATATGATTAAAAAAAACTGAAAGACAAATCATAAAATCCCAAATATGATTATAAAAAATACTTTGAATTAACTCAACATTCATCTTGCTACATGACTTATGTTTAATTTTTTCATTTCCAAAGTAAATCTATAACAATATGATTCAGGAAAATTTTATTCCAGTCGCAGCAAACTACTTTTTCTTTCAAAATATAACCTAACAGGTCAACAAGTAGTCTACAAATGCTTAAACATTTTCAATATAAACAAATATTATTTTGTAATCATCAAATAGATTTAAATTGGTCTAAAGTTTTCATATCTATCAGATTGCAATTGGGACATCTAGCTGCTTGAGAATTCTTATTATGATAAGATAAAATAATATTTTTTCTGGTATATTCTACTATGATCACCGAATGACATTGTATTGATTAATTAACTAGTTTTTACTCACAAAAACTACATATTAAAACTAGTATGTATCAGTTACTAGTAGTGTTACCTGGTATACTCAGGGAGGAAATGATAAAAGAAAATTTTTAATGTGATGATTCTGATATATTTATTTTAGCAAAATTCTGTGGATATAGAAATATGAACTTGATATAAATACACAACAAAAAGTTTTGAACATAATCAAAAATTTAGATTAGTTTCTGAGAGCTTCTTTGTACAAATATCTCTTATTCTTCCATCTTTTGCAAATATGAGATGCATACAATAAGTTTCCAGACTTTTTTTGTATGGCATTTAAAATTGTCGTAGACTCTTGAAAATTCAGTATGTTATTGCCATACATCGTATAAGATGACTGATCAATTTTTATGATTTCAGCTTCAAATGAACAGCTCCAGCAGGAATTCGAATACATCCTACTAAAGCCTGATTATCACAGCTGGTGAATTTCAGAAATACAATCTGGACTGAGAACACTTTAGAAGAACGATATGCAATAAAATTCTGTTTTAAACTTGAAAACAATGCCACAGAAACGTATGGAATGCTTCAGACTGCTTTTCAACCATCTTGCATGAATCGAGCATCAGTTTTTGAGTGGCATAAGAGATTCAAGGAAGGCACAGAGTCTGTGAGGGATGATGAGAGGTGTGGGAGGAATAAGAAAGTCAATACACCAGAGTTGATTGGCCAAAGGGTTAGGGTTACTATGTTAAGGTTTTAAGGGAGTTCAGGAAAAGATTCCGTCGGAAGAGGCGAGCACTCTTCAACTTGGGTCAGTGGCATTTCCACCAGAACAATACACCAGTCCACAACTCCATCCTTGTCACAGACTATTTGACAAAGATGGGCATCAAGACAGTTCCTGAGCCTCCCTAAAGTCCAGACCTTGCTCCCTGTGACTTTTGGTTATTCCCTAAGCTCAGAGGCTGTCGTTATGGGACAATTTAGGAGATGAGCGAGGCTGTGACAAAGGTCATTGACACGCTCACACAAGAGGACTTCCATGGGGCCTTCCAGAAGTTGTTGGAATGGTACAACAAATGCATTGCAGCCAGAAGAGATTACTTCAAAGGGGACTAGAGCTTCATGTGTTTACGATCAATAAAAGTGCCCATACGAAAAAAGTCTGGAAACTTATTGTATGCTCCTCGTATATATATATATATAAATAAAACATATTATTCTCTTTTCATTGCTTAGTCATGAACATCTGACACACAGCTGGCCATGTGAAAAACATGGATCTGACCTTGTCTCTCCTACTATTTATAAGATTAAAAAAACATTTTTGTACTTACTATTTACTAAGCTTGATTTAGTCTGGCACATAAGCCTCAGGTTTTTTACAGTACCTGCTTTTTCTAAGTGGTCACCTATCTACGTACTGAGCAGGCTTATTGCTGCTTAACTTAAAAAACATTTCATACCAAAATCTCACTCTCTTTGGTTAGAAATGGACCATTTTGCTTTCTGATGACTTCAAGTGACTTCAGAGCTTAAATTTACATAATCTGAATGAAAGTCAAGTCATTATACGTGTACAAACCAAAGTCCCTAAGATTTTACAGTCTGATTTTAATTTGAGCATAATCCTTAAATTGATACATACACCCAAATGCACAAATTTGGTGGAGGAGGAAAGAATAAAATATTGCCATAAATCCTAAATTCAAAATGTTGATCTAAAAAATCCTTAAATTTATGTATGTGTTATCCTTTGAGTATTGTGAAAAATTTTCTTCGACATTTTTTTTAAAGGTTTATGCTGAGGCAAGAGTCCTTGACCTTTCTTTGCCAAAGGCCACTTTTTCTGACATTATTTATTGTTCAAATCAAATTTATATTTGAACTTGATAATAAAAATCTTACCTCATCATCACCATTATAATAATAACAATAATGATAATAATATTTTATTTTTTTTAGATTTCTGTCTAAAAATAATGCATAAAGTATTTCTACACAATACAAAGTTTTTAGAAATTGTTTATATAATAGAAAAAAATTAATCCAAGTTTATAGTTGAAGTTAATAATGAACTCAACACTAGATATAAAGTTCCTGTTGAAAATAATGCAAATCACACACACAGGAAAACTAATTCAAATAAACTAAAAATAAAACATTTCCCATCAAAATTATTTGATGATTTAATTTTTTATCTGAAAAACACATTTTTTATAATGATATGTATATTTTCATTCTTTCAAAAAAAAAAAAGATATATATATATATATATATATATATATATATATATAATGTCATACCAAAGACTTTAAAAATGGTACTTGATACCTCCTTGCTTAACACTCAGCAATATAAGTATGTATCAAGGGTCAATTCAGTGGAGCAATCCAGGGAAAGGAGTAGCACTCTCCCCTACACCTTGGTGTAGTAGCTATTGAAAAAGGAGCCTTCTGATCGCCTTCAACTACAGACGCCAACTTTACTTACTTATATATATATATATAGAGAGAGAGAGATGAACAAAAGTGAGAAAATACAGGTTGATTGATTCATTGGTTTTGATGGCATGTCAATCCATCTGGAATTATTTTATGCTTAGAGGTTAGGGAATTGCATTTATTCTATGTTTATGTTTACATTTTTAGTAGAGTAGCTATGCCTAATAACCCTGGCTATATGACCCAGCTGTTGAGGTGCAAGCTTCAAGACTTCAGTCCACAAACTAACGACTCTACTTGGATTTACAACATTTCATCAACTTGTTTGAAGCTAACATTGAACAAACCCCTATTAACTGTTGAATCAATGACCAGGACATCAATCAGCCTCTTCTTGAGATTTGATACAGCCGACTCTCTGGCCATCTACAGATACCTGGCCACATTGCTGCACCAACAGCCTGTTTAATATCATCTAGGCTCACTATCACCAAAAACTATTAGACAGTCAATTCTACACTTTTGACGCAACTTGAACTTGATCCAAATTCTTCTTCATGAATTATTAACCAAATAAAAGTTGACCTTTGTCATCCTTGCCTTGTCTATGCTATATTACTCAGTTCTAAAAGTTTGTGGGGTTGATATATTTATCAGCCCTGCAACACACTAACAGGTACTGCCAGGGTGGACCTGGGAGTAATAGCAGTGAAGTAGTGCTCCACACTCACCAAAGCTCTAGAACTGGAGCCTTACCACCAAATCTAGTTTAGTTGCAGAATTGGAGGTCTTATCCCTCTGTAGGGGGATAAAGATACCAACATATATATATATATTTGCAAAATTTATTGTAATTTGATCATAATATCTCATTGTGATAACAAATTTGAACTTAAAGGCCCTGACAGTAATTAAATTCATTTCGGTGTGTCAACTGTTTGTGAATTTGGCAGTAAACTTTTTTGAGGGGCTTGCAAGGGGTCTACTGCCAATGATTTGAAATGCATTATTGTAACAGTAAAAAAAAAATATTTAAATTGATTTAAGCATGGTCAATTAATGAGATATTTCGATGTTGTTTCAAATCATCTTCAAAATATAAACACATTGATGTTTTGTGGACAATATGAATAAACATCATTGAGTGGGTATTTAACAAAAATTTGTTAAAAACTTGTTGGAAAACTCTGAATTCAAACCAGCTGTACTCCTCTTAAAGATTGACCTTGTATCACATCCTGCTCATGGTGAAGAGGTTGCATAAATACATCAAACCACTAATGGTAGCCATTCTTTGAGAAGATTGGGAAAAAAACTCAGAAGGTACCATGTTACTAAAAGATTTATATACGTCCATTGCATAATCTTAAAGCACAAAAGATGAAAGTAACTTCTAAAAAAAACTATTATTGACTAAACTTAACTTAGTTTGCCATACAAGCCTTATATTGCTTAGATTACCTACTGTTTCTAAGCGGTCACCCATATAAGTACTGAACAGGCTCATTACTACTTAACTTTGGTGATCTAGCAGAAATCAGTGCTTTCAGCATGAGTTAATTATAAAAATTATACTTCTTATTTATCAGGATCTATATTATAATGTTACCATAACAACAAAAATAGCCTATTAGAACAGGATTAGCTTTAAGACTATTGGTTTGGTTTGGTTTTATGGTATATCAACCATTATAGGTTATTTAATGCCAAATCCAGTTTATACATATATATCAGATATATATGATTTGTAAACATAAGTCAACAAAGTTAAATGGCTCCAAGTATTGCTATGTATCACTAACAATTCAATTAAATACCATTCATTTGTTTACACACAGTTAAATGATCAAACAGTTCTATTTCTAACAATTCAATTAAGCATGTCATTTGTTTGCACTCAATTTAAATGTCAAACAGTCCTAATTGACTCAAAGATAGGACCCTATCAAGTGCTACCACTCCAGGCCAGAATGCACCCGGGAGCAATGGCAATGAAGGGTAGTCTACATTCCCCAAAGCTCCAGCCTCACCATCAGATTATTTAATGTCATAAATCAGGACACTCGTTGGAAGAGTCTTACCCCTTATCTCAAAGAGTCCTGCTCTCCACTTATGCTCCTAAAATAGTTCCTACTATGAACATTCCCAGACTAACATCTCTGATGGTAAATCATCTCATAAACCTGGTGAAAAAGGCCTTCAGAAAACAACAGTAATCCTGCTCAACAACTGTCTTTTATTGAGGGCAAACAAATGACTTTGAATTATTTAAAATAGAATTGTTTGATCATTTAACTGTGTCTAAAAAAATTACTGGTATTTAATTGAATTGTTAGTGATACATAACAATACTTGGAACCACTTATGTTTACAAATCATATACATCTGATATATATGTATAAACTGGATTTGGCATTAAATAACCAACAATGGCTGATGTGCTGTAAAACCAAACCAAACCAAACCAAACAATATTTGCAATCAATGAAACATAAGTTGTATAGTAAGATAAATGTTGGGTTAATTTAAAGTATTTTTTAAAAAAAATCAAATTTGAGAAGCTTACATTTTTTATTTGATCAAATGATTCAGTTGAAATAAGATTATCTTTACTTCAACTAGTTTCTTCTGTATTAAATAATTCTTTGTATTAGATCAATCAATAGAATTGTTTTCCTGTGTCTCTTAAACAACTTTTTTTTTCTTTTTTAGGTGCATGTAGTTTTGGGGTGAACTGTAGATTTTCGCATCTCACACCTGAAGGAAAAGCTGAACTTGAGAGACAGAGTAAGTTTTGATTCTTTTCTTCCTTTAAACTTTTATCTTCTTTTTTAGAAAGTTGCTGTGTAACCAATTATCTCACTGCTGGGATTTATCAAACAATGTTAGAATGCTCCAACAATGATAGCACAGATGAATATCGACTAATTTACATTACACAAACTAAATATGAAAGAAAAAAATCAATAGTTGAAAGTTGTAATTGTGTATAACACACATTTTTTTCCTATAGTTAGGGGGAGGTTATACACAAGAACAAAATATTAACTTTTTATCCAGCTACTTGTATCACCATATTTAGGATCATATGACTGCATATAAGTTATATTTATGATTCAAACTAATGTGTAACAAACACTTCTGTTTTATGCCACTACTGAGAAATATATCCACTGAAATGTGCATTTGCTTATAGTTTTGTTTCTCGTAGTGTGAGCTTATTTTTGCCACAAGCTTGTTGCATTTTCGTGCGAACATATCCATGTGTTTATTCTAAATGCTGCATAAAGGTTTTGTTTCAAAGCATAAGTAAGTAAAAGTAAAGTTGGTGACCGTAGTCGAGGGCGACCAGAAGGCTCCTTTTTCAATAGCTACTACAACGAGGTGTAGGGGAGGGCACTACCCCTTTCCTTGGATTGCTCCACTCTACCCTTGATACATACCTTATAGTGCTGAGTGTTAAGCAAGGAAGTATCAAGTACCATTTTTAAAGTCTTTGGTATGACGTGACCTGAGATTGAACCCAGGTCTCCTGGACCATTGGCGAACACTCTACCCACTAGGCCAATGAGCCGGTTTTATCTATATGAATGGGATATGTTAAATTTAGCAACTACAAATTCTAAAAAGTCTCACACTAGCTATGTTGTTTTTTTTGTTTGTTTATTTTTTTTTCTGAGATTCAGAGCCCAAATTTATAGGTGCGTGTTATACATGAATAATTACATTTTAAATTGGCAATTATTGACCTAAAATTTGTTTTAACAATGGTAACCTTTACACAATGTGCACCTCCAAAATAGCAAGTTTTCACTGTATCAGAAAATGAATTCAACAAATTGGCACAAAACAAATACAAGAGCAACCATACCTGGGTGGAGAAGGAGATCCACTGGAATTGTGCAAGGGATTAAACTTTGACCAAACCAAACAAGTGGTGTCAGCACAGAACAAGATCTGTCTTGGAGAACGAGACAAAATTTCATGATCTCTTTCTTTGGAAAGCAAAAATAGTATCAAGCAAAATATTAAAAAAAACAATAACAACACTTGTAAATCTTGCAATTTTTTTTATAGAGGATGGATATTACATCTGAGGAAGGCCAGAAAGTGTTCTGGTCAAAACAAGGTGTAAATAAGAAAACAATAGTTTGATTATCTGAATAATTCTTTAAGTGAAGAACTAGACATTTAATTCTCGTAAAATAACTTTCAACCTTTGTTCTGTTACACATTTGTCACCCGATTGTCCCATTGTTATCCTGACATTCCCTTATTTCAAATGTGAATATCTTATCAAGCAGAAACTAATTTTAATAGAAACTTTTCCATTTTTCATTCATGTAAATTTACACTAGCAACATTCCACTTAGAAAGTTTATCTCTTAGCTACTTCAGATAAGAATAGAATCTCAAGTGTTTAGTTATAGAATTTATTATTTATTTGTATAAAAAAAACAATGTGACGTGTATGTATGTATGTATGTATATATAAAGTGTAGATGTACACATATATGTATATGTCATTATCATCAGCAGCAGCAGCAGCATCAAGTCATGCTGATAACATAGAGAGTCCCTTAATACTTTCTCTCCATCCACCATCCCAACTGGCTGGGACTATAGAATACACTGACTGCATCTCTGCAGAGGGATAAGACCCCCACTTCCCACAACAAGCGTCCTGGATATGACACTAGACAGTATTTGATGGCGAGGCTCCAACCCTGGAGCTTTGGGGAATGTGGAGTACCCCTTCATTGCCACCCCAAACTAGAATGGTAGTACCTGTTAGGGTCCCATGTATGGGTCAAATAGAAATTGTGTCCTGGGTATGACAGTAAACTGCATCTGATGGTGGTGTTGCATAGCCATGATACAACTATACGTATACATATACGTGCGGAAACATCATCAACAATAATGACAAACGAACTCACTTCTTTAGAAAAATATACCTCTCATTTTATTTGAAAGGGTTGCGCAAGGGTTATGTGTGAGAGGTGAGTTGGAGACTGAACAGACTGCAACATATTGACCCCAAGTTCCTCTGTCTTTAGCAGTACTTCTTTCTCGTTCTGCTGGGCTGCTCAACCAGGGGTCCTGAGAGCCCATCCCTCTGCTGGGTGCTGGTTCTCACTACAGCATCTTATCTCCAACTAACTGAACCTGTCTGTAGCACCGGGTTATATAATTGTTTGACACCCACCTGCTTCTTGTGAGCGTCACATCTGCACCCAATTCAACATGTCCACAGTCAAGGTTATACCCTGATATCTTTGACCGGATGCACCTGTTATTTACACAAGTGCATCTCTTATTTGACAGCTTGGCCGAGGGTCAATATGTTACAGTGGGACTTCAGCCTTGGAGCTTTAGGGATTGTGGGTACCCCTTCAATGCCATTACTCCCTGGTCCACTCTGACCCCGAGTGGTAGTACTTGTTAGGGTCCCATCGATGGGTCAAATAGAACTGTTTGACCTTTTAACTGTGTGCCAAAAAAATCACGTTGAATTGTTAGTGTTGCATAGCAGTACTTGGAACCATTTATCTATGTGTAAATGAATGAGTAATGTTGAATAGAATTATTGGATGGCCTGTTGAATACACCGATAGCTTCTCTGCAGAGGAGTAAGACTCCCCCACCTAATGAGTGTCCTGGGTGTGACACTGAACAATCTGATGGTAGGGTTCTTATAATGCTGGAGCTTTGGAGACTGCAAAGTACCCCTTCATTGCAATTACTCCCTGATCGGAGTGATAGCACCTGTTAGGGTCCTATCCATGGGTCAACTAGAACTAAACCATGTACTTATGCTCAACTGGATTGTTTGAAATAGAACTGTTTTGACATTTAACTGTGTATAAACAAAAATCTGTACCTATACTAAACTGAATTGTTTGAACTTTTATCAAAACAACTTAATACTGTGTTAAATGACCTGAAAAGGGTTTATACACCGTGAAACAACCAACCATGAATTATTGGAATTATATAGCATTACTTGAAAATATTTAACTATGCACAAATAAAACTATTAGTCGAATATACTTGAAACCACTTTACTGTGTGCAAAAAATTGAATTATTGGTATTACATAGCAATACTTGAAAGTATTTAAGCAAATTAGCTCTAACATTTAAAAAAAATAAAATTGCCTACAAACTATTCACTTACAATGCGTATGTATATCCATTTAACTGTATGTAAACAAATGACTGTTGCTAAATTAAATTGTTAGTGTCACATCGCAACTCTTAAAACTGTAAGCAAACAAATGAGCTTTGGTTTGATTAAAATTATATTACCTACAAACTATTTGTTTACAAATCATGTATATTTAATAGATGTATAAGTGTCAAATAAAAATGTCTTCAGCATGAAATAACCCAAGGGTTGACTTGCAGTAAAATTCAACCAACCACTCAACCTCTCCATCCACCTCTATCATTGATCACTCCTGGAATGTTCTCTAGACTGCATCTAGTATCCATGCAAAGCTGATAAATGTAAGTCTTTGCTGGTCGGCCATCATCAGTGTGTCTATGTGTAAGAGAACATTATTTGTGAATTAGTCCTTACTTCTCCAGCAGTACTCAACATGTCTTGTTCATTTTCCTTTGATAGTTTGTGAGATGAGAAGCAAGTGGCCATACAGCTGCTGTTTTGTGGGATGCTGCTTCCAGGAATTGTCCAAAACAGCATGTAGCATTTTCATGTAGTTCCCCTTTAGCTTTTCCTTTAAGTATTTCAGGTGGTTCAACTATACAATAGTACTGACACAGCCACATTTTGAAAGAAAACCCCATTTTATTTTATCAGAGAGGTCAGATTTCCATATGATCAGTAACCTGTCAGCTCAGTCAGCTGGGTGTGGGCAGAGGGGCTGTAGAATACATTGACTGCATCTCTGCAGAAGAGTAAGACCCTCCTCCGAGAGCCCATTTGGCTGGGGCTGTAGAATCCATTGACTGCATCTTTGCAGAGGGGTAAGACTCCTTCAACAAGTGTCCTGGATATAACATTAAACCATCTGATGGCGAGGCTCTTGTCTTTGGGCTCTGGGAAATATGGAGTACCCATTCATGGCCATTGCTCCCAGGTTCACTCTGACCCAGAGTGGTAGCACCTGATAGTCCTATCTATGGGTCAAATAGAACCATTTGACATTTAAACTGCGTGCAAACAAATGACTTACATTAAACCGAAGTGTTAGAAATATAACTGTTTGACCATTTAACTGTGTGTAAACAAATGACTGTTTAATTGAATTGTTAGAAATATATAGAAATACTTGAAACTCTTGAAGTGTGTGCCTAAATTGAATTATCGGTGTTAACTAGCAATACTTGTAATCACTTCATTATGTGCAAACAAATGATTAATATCAAACAGAATTATTATTGTTAGATAACAATAATTGAACCCATTTAAATGTAGAAACTAGTGAGATCAAATTACTTTTAACTCATTTAAAAATACCTACAAACTATGTGTGCAAATAAAAGACTGATATTAAATTCCGACTATTATATAGCAATACTTAAAACCATTTAACTGCATACAAATAAAATAAGCTCAGGTTCGTTTAAAAATGTTATCAACAAAATGTGCTTACTAATCATATATTTGATATGCCATAAAACCCAACCAACCAACAACCTGTCAGTAGCAGTCCATGCATTCCCTATGCGTATGTTGACATCCTTTTCAGTAGATGAGATATTGCTGGCAAGGTATGTGAACTAGTCTACTTATTTCAGTGGCTTGACACTTGTATATACAAGGTGTATCTGAAAAGTATTGGGACTGGCATCACATACAATTTATTTCAACTCCAAACAACTAACTGCATAGTTTCCATTTGAAAGTAATCCTCTGAATCTAATGTACTTCCTCATCTTTCTCTGCTATTCTTTTATACACTGCTAGAAGGATTCTTCTGGGATGTCCCTCAGCCTCTTAATGGTCAAAATGGGTCCTCTTGATGATCACCTTCAGCTTAGAGAAAAGAAAAGTCACACAGTAAAATCAGGTGTATAAGGAAGTTGTTCAAGTCCGACAATGTTCCTCTTGGCCAGAAACTGCTGGAGTGCTCAGGGCATTGTTAGCTGGAGCATTTGTTGTCTTGAAGCAGCCATGATTTGTCCTGCCACAACTTTTCATCTCTACTTGTGCTCTGAGCAACGTATATGCCACAGGATCTCCTTGTAGACTTTCTGATTGATTGTCTGACCTTGTGGCAAGAACTTTCTTTGGACAATGCCTCTCACATCAAAGAACATGATCAACATGACTTTTGACTTATTGCTTTCTTCAGCTTTGGTGACATTGGAGAATTTCACTGACTGCTCTCGATGATGTCCTGACACACCTACATGTGGCATTCCTTCTGATCATCATTTGGCAGTCTTGACACCAATTTTGCGTAGACTTTCTGCATGCACCATCCTTTTTCATGTCCAACTAACCTGCAATAATTTGAACATTCAACTGACAATCACTACATACCACTTGCCATACCCTCTCAACATTGACCTCAGTCCTGCTAGTTGAAAGCCTCGGGTTCTTTGGAGTCATCTATCATGTCTTCACACCCCTCTTTGAATTTCTTGTGTCACTCAAAAACACGTGTGCGACATGGAGTTATCTCCATACACTTGCTGAAGGATTTCAAGTGCTTGCAATAGAGATTCTCCCTACCAGACCTAAAATTTCAGATTTATTCTTTGCTCATAGTTGAATGACCTGAAAAAGAAGAGGTGTAAACAAAATCATGTGAAAAAAAAGAATTAAAAATGTGTCCCTATTTATAGTTAAAAGAATTTGTCTGTCAGTGTCTGAATGAACAGTATTCTTTTATTTATAAATATTTTTTTTATTTTTTTTAGTTTGCATATAAAATGATATATAAAAATGTAAAACTTTGATACTGGTGAAAGTTTAAAACATTTTGATAATTTTTTTTTTTTTTTTTAGTAAATTTTTATTTTTTACTATTTCAAAATAATTTTCAAGTTAATCATTTTCAAAAAAAGTAGCAGTTTTAATTCAAATTTTTAATTACCCTCTAAAATTATAAGGACAAAAGAATCTAAGAATTCACAAATTACAATATTCTTTTATTTTAGGAATTATTTTGGTTTTAAAAAATATTATGTTGAAAAATGTAATCCTAAACTTGTGAGTAGTTTGAAACATTATGATTTGATTTGATTTTTTTGAAAGACTTTATTAAGAATATGACAATAATTTAAGTTTAGTTCTTAAATGCCTGTCGAGTTACAGTGATAAAAAATGTATTCATTTAATTTATTTGTTTTTTTTTATCTCATAAAAACGTAACAATAAAAAGAAGCTAAGAATTAAAAATGTGTTCCAATTTTTAGGTGGAAATTTGTTTGTATTAATTCAAATAAAAAGTATTTTTTTATTCTATAAATATCTTTTTAAAGTTTTTCAGTTACTGATCAAAAATTGATATATTTTATTCTGAGAAATATATAAAAAGTACTCATTTAAAAAATCAGTTTTTGAGTTAGCGATAAACAATGCTTCCATTTAATTTTTTTTCTTTTTTTTATAAGGATATTTAATTTTTATTATTTTTTTCTTTGTATAAAGATATCACTATTTTATTCAGAGGTGGGCTCTATCAGCAAAATTTTCCTACATGTTCATAACTTTTAAATTAACCTTACTATGCAAAATATCTCAAAAGCGCAATAGATGAACAAAAAAATGACAGACATCACAAATGTCTTTTGGAATAATAAAAGTAAATGTCAATGGTGACCTGAAGACTCTCTTTTCAATACCTACTACACTGAGGTGTAGGGGAGGGCCCTATACTCCATTCCCTGGATTTCTCCACTCTACCCTTGATCCTTACCTTATAATGCTGAGTGTTAAGCAAGGTGGCATCAAGTACCATTTTTTTTTTAGTCTTTGGTATGACTCTACCTGGGATTGAACCCAGGTCTCCCAGACCCTTGGTGAACACTCTACTCATTAGGCCAATTTAGTTTTTTGGAATAATAGTGGTTAGAAAATATTTAAAAAAACAATTTTAAATGTCCTGAAAGACATTTTAAATCAGTTATCAGATCCTACTGTGGAGAGTTCAAATTCTTACAAAAAGTTCATTGAATACTGAAATGTTTTTGTCTACTTCATTTTTATGGTTGGTTTGCTCAGTAATCAAATCTATTCCTTATTGGTGACAATTGCCTCTTTTTGATCATGAAATGGACTCATGATATATAGTAAGATATCCTTTATAAAATGGGCTTATGGTATATTGTACAATATCCTTCATAAAATGGGCTCATGGTATATTGTACAATATGCTTCATAAAATGGGCTCATCATATATATATAGTAAGATATCCTTTATAAAATGGGCTCATGGTATATTGTACAATGTCCTTTATAAAATGGGCTCATGGTTTTATTATATATCATCCTTCATAAAATAGGCTCATATATAGTAAGATATCCTTTATAAAATGGGCTTATGGTATATTGTACAATATCCTTCATAAAATGGGCTCATGGTATATTGTACAATATCCTTCATAAAATGGGCTCATTGTATATAGTAAGATATCCTTCATAAAATGGGCTCATGGTATATTGTATGATAACCTTCAGCTATCTGTTAAATTGCAGTCTTAAATTTTGTCTTCATATCAATAACAGCATATATTTTTATTAATAATGGCACGATGAAAGTGAGGCAGACAATTACATTTTTCAAATAAGATGAACATTTTTGGACATGCCTTATGCATATTTTGTTGTAAGAAATGGATTTCATGACCTAGGGCTGTTTGTATTTGTCTTTGTGCTATTGCCCTTGGAAAAACCTGAATCCATTTGTTTTCCTTTCCACTAGAGGTAAATAGTAGAGCAGACGTGATTCCAGTCTAGGAGAAAGTAAAATCTCTTAATTCAAACCAGCTGTACTCTACTTTGAAAAATTAACTTTGTGTAACATTCTCACCATAAGAAAATTTGAGGAAAGGTGATGGGTTGTAAATACTGCTGCGAAACAATGTGTGAATTCAGTTTTATTCTTGAATTCCCAAAACAACTTACATGGTGAATAAATGATGATTCTCTCAAAGTCCCTTCTGCAATGTGTTGTACAGTTTCTGGGTTAAAATATCAACTTTTGATACCATTTTTTTCTTTTTATAATGTCTTTGGTATTCATCATCAACATCATGTCACACCGCCAGCAAGGATCTCCCTGACCCTTTCCCGTGACCTCCCTGACCCTTTCCCGTGACCTGTCTCTATTGTCCATCGCTTCTGGTAGGTTTTCAAGGCTACATCCTGTATCTGCAAAGAGCTGTTGTATATGGGTTCTAGCTGGTCGTCCTGCCTTTGCTCGTCCATGTGAAAGGGTCCACAGGAGTATGTCTCTTATGAGTTCGCCCCTACTTCTCCAGCAGTGTCCCGCATGTCTGGTTCATTTAACTTGAATAGTTTTCATGATGGATGGTAGGTGGCCGTACAGCTGTTGCTTGTATTGTACAATATATCTTGTATAATTGTTGTCAAGTTTTTTCTCCATACGTTTAATTAGCATCCATGTAGTGCATCCATATAGCAGTATCGATATGACTACTGTTAGGAGAAAACTGCGTTTTATTTTATCGGTCAGATCTGACTTCCATATGACCAATAGCCTAACAATAGCTGTCCATGCCTTTGCTAGTTGCGTGTTGATGTCTGTCTTGGTTGATGAGACACTGCTTCCTAAGTAGGTGAACTTGTTCACTAGTTTCAGAGAACTACCATTTAGTGTTGAAATGTCGCCTCTATGATTAAAGCACATGTACTCCATCTTGTCTGCATTGACATGGAGGCCTATGCCAGCAGCTGCATTCCAGACTATGTAGCAGGGTTCTGGCTTGGGCGGGTGTATTTGCCAGAACTGCTATGTCATTAGCATAGTCCTCGTTTGTAATTGTTTGTGCCTGGTATCTTCTGTTTCTTTCCTTTGTCAGCTTGAAACAGTAATATTTCATTTTATCAATAGATATTCTAAGCATGTAGTCTAGACACATGATAAAGAAGTATAGGGCTAATGTGTCTTCTTGCAGCACACCTGCTGCAATGTTGAAATAGTCTGTGTCTCCATATGGGGAGCGGACTTTTATTTTCGTGTTTTGATATAGTATCATTATGATTGTGACAATTTCTTTGGGTAGGCCGTGGGCAAGTAGTATTTGCTCCATCTTCCCTCTGTGTATGGAGTCAAAGGCCTTGGAGAAGTCGATAAATAATATTGTTGTCTAGGTTTTTTGCACGTACAACTTCTAGGATTCGACGGATAATACATTACAACTCTATGTTTTTAATTGTACGTTATGTTTTATTATTTATTTTGGTTTTGGTTTTTACCATCAAAGAAAAGTATGTTGTTGCTTATTAATACTAGTTCTTTCCCTATGAGAAGCTTAAACAATCAAGATAGTGTCAAAAGCAAAAGACACTCTTTTGTGTATATTAAATGAATCTCTTCATTACAATTGTTACATATTGATCTTGACAGACCAATTAGTTAGGGATTTCAAAACAGGATATTACACCTGTGTAAACAAAGGGCAGTGGAAATGAATCATGTGAATTGATAACCGGAAAGAAAATGTGTGGGCATTGAGAATATTATATAATGATGAGATTTGCAGAGCAGCCAGCGAGTAAACAGTTCAGCCAGAAGGGTGGCAGGTGGCCCCCTGGCTAAGAACTTCCTGTCAAAGAAGCAAGGAGAAGTAAAGCTCTGAATGTCTGTCCCCAATGTCGTGTCAATGATAGTAGTCCTCTGTCAGTCTCTCTGTCTCTCTCACATGCAGCCATTTTGACCCTTTCATAAATAAACACGAAGTTATATTTCTATAAACTAGTGTTATGGTCCTGCATCATGGTATATAACACAATCCTTAGTTTTTATTATCATTCCCACTATCATAAGAATTTTTTAGAATGATAAATAATTATTTGATTTTATATTTTCATCCTTATCATATGAATTAGACTTGTGTGACAATTTTTCCAGTGAACAATTTGGGGTAATGATTCTTCAGGTGATCAGATTATTCATATTATTATTAATGATATTTCTAAACATGAAAATTTCTTTGGTATCATTCTGTTTGTAGTTATTTTATTATCTTTTATATATTAGTCGAATAAATTCATTAGTTATAAGCTTTATTCATAGATTTATTCCATCTTTGCAATTATTTACCTTTGATTTACTTGAATAATCGTCACAAAATCAAATCTAATTCTTTTAATAGAAAAATAAAACAAAACACTTGAAAATTATTACCTTTTTGTAGATTTCAGTTAAAAATGATCCAGAAATCAGCATGTCTTTTTTTTTCTCTGGTTCTCTCATTCTTGTTTGTTTCTTATTGTCAGGGGTGTCCTCATGGTGTAATGGTTAAAGCGATGGACTGTGGAATCGTAGTATGCGAGTTTGTACTCCAGTTGCGCTATTACATTCACTCTCAGACAAATACCCTTGGGAAAGTTATGAACCCCCTTATCATCCCAGCTATGGGTTAAATAGTACTACTACTGTTCTTCTAGGAGAATGGCTTTGGCATTGAATAACCTACAAAGGCTGATATGCCATTAAACAAAGAAACCAAATCGAAACCTTCTTATTGTCATATAGGAATAAAGTGAGACAATGACGATTAAACACTGATTGCCAGTGGACGGAAGTGACGGGTCTTTAGATAATTTAAATAGAGGTTCTGTGCTGATTAGCATGGGATGTCAGTGGAAAGGACGATTAGTATGGGACATGACTCAGTGGACAATTGTTGGTGTATAGTAGTCAGATGGACTTCAGCAGAAAGACTGACAGTGATATCTTGGCTGACGGTGTATGGATAGTAACTATTTTTTGTCTTCTTTTTCTCTTAATGTATTATGAAATGCATGCTTTTATTAAGTTGCTTGTCAATTATTTTCTCTTCTTTTTATACATGTATGAGTGTTACAAAACTTATACTACCTGGTGTATGTACATACACAAATTTTTATATTCTAGATATCATATACAGTGTAGGTTTTATGTTTAATTAGATAAACCAGTGGGTTCTTGTAACATCAATCCATGATGATATTGATGCTTCTATTTAGGAAGGAGTGAAAGATTCTAATTAGTATTTCATTGTTATTTTTGTTATAATGTGACTTTGGATGATTAAAAAATAACATTCTGCACAAAATAAAAACGCCACAAAATTATCATTCTATTACAAATTGGATTGGAAATTTCTTTATTCTCTATGTTCTCTCTCACTGGTCCTATACCTGGTTTGGTTGTGGGGGTGGTGCTCATTTAGTGTGGCTTGGGCAGGAATAACATAGCAGAGCCCATCCCTCTCCAGGTTTTCCTTCTCTTTGACCACTTGCCAAGGCAATATTAAAGAGCTCAGTCAGCCTTGCTATTCTTTCATAGCCGAAAGGTGAAAGATTCATGCCTTTTCTAAGGGTATTAGCACTGTGAAATACAAACAGCCTCATCCAGGATTTGAACTTGGATGGCCAAGTCCATTTCTTATGATAATGACTGTTACACTACAAGAACCTTTAATGAAGTTAGAGCATTTTAAATGCATTGCTCTAATAAAAATCTCATTATGATGTGTTCTCAGCAGATGGTGGCGATCAGGCTGGCTTTGGTGTTGTGGGAGGTCATGTTGGTGATGTTCTCGATGTATGATCAAACGAAGTAGTCCTGCGGGTTCAGATCAGGGGAGGAGGAGGAGGACCAGTGAGAGAAGGGTACAAAGTTGTAGCTCTCCTTCTGAAGCCAAGCATGGGTCTCTTTAAAGTTGTGGACCAGCGCCAAGTCCTGCTGCCACACCCAGAGTTTGCCACTGGCCATCTGATTGCACCAGGGGATCACCACACTCTTCAGCACATCCAGGTACACTTTCGTGTTGACTTTCAAGCTGACTTAGAAGATGTGAGGTGGCATGATGTGGCTCTCACTTGAAACCACACCAAAGACCATAACCGTAGCCAGAAACTTTGCACGTTGAACCATCTGGATTTGCATTTTGAGGGTGCTGGCAATGGTCCTGTTGTCATAACTTGGATCAGTAGAGAGCATGAGTTGTACAGCAGTGCATCTCCGATCTCGCTCGTTGAACATTGTGTCACTTTCATACATGATAGAAGGCTCCTATCGCTCAACTGGCCAACTAGTAGATGGTCTGCAACAAAAAAAGAAAACCGGTTTTCATTAAATGGAAATGGAATCATGTCGTCTTTTCTAGGGCAACAATTTTATCGTTCCACCCTGTATATAAGTTGATCGACTATAGTCAAGGGTGACCTGAAGTCTCCCTTTCAATAGCTACTACATCGAGGTGTAAGGGAGGGTTCTACTCCTTTCCCTGCATTGCTACACTTACCCTTGATATGTACTTTATAATGCTGAATATTAAGCAAGGAGTTATCAAGTACCATTTTTTCAAGTTTTTGGTATGATTCAACCTGTGATTGAACCCCGGTCTCCCAGATCATTGGTGAACCATTATACCAATAAGCCAGTCAAAAGTATTATATAATGATATGTAGGTGATCATAATTATTATCTTCTTTCATCAACATTAAAAATATATTTAAGCATTTGTGACCTCATTTGATAACTAAACAGAATATTAAAATTTTTTTAAAAAAATCAAGTTTTGGTTTTGGTCTTTTAAAATTTGAACTTCAAATTTTCTGCTGCCTTTTAACTGAGTTTTCAATTGAGTTTCACCTTGTGTTTTGATCATTTATTCAAGCTCAATGTTCAGTGAAATTGCACTAGTTGATACTAAATTGTAGATACAAAAAGTATAACACCTTGACATGACTGTGTTATTATCTATGATCATGTAATAACCTTCTTAACATATCTAAATTATATCAATGATTCAGCTGCTGCAATTCTTCCTGACCTTTATTTTCTAAGGTTACCTGGTATTGTAAAGTTTGGAATCATAACTAATCTTTGTTGATTAATCTTTTAAATTTTTTTTTTAATCGGCTCCACTTTTAACATTTTTGTTGAATGTAGAATAGTAAATGTGAAATGGTGTTTTAAGAGTGAATGAGTGTCTCTTGACTGTTGGAACACAAATCAGGAAGGAGGGAAAAATTAGCAGCACCGGAAACAAATGCAAGAAGAACCAAATACAGGACTAAGACAAGCAAAGCATGAACAGTACTTCCACACAGGAACACTGCATGTTAGGAAAGAATGCAGCTGAAACACCAAAAGCACAAGTAAACACAAATGAAATTTCATGCGCTCAAAACTGGTATTCTTGGTAAATCACAGAAATCACACAGTTGACTGTTGCCTCTTAAAGAAAATGTGCCTGCTTTTATTGGCCCAAAAACATTAGCGGTTGGCTAGTGAGAAAAATCATTTGCATAACCAATATCACTCACTTAACTGTCCCAACTATTTCTTCATATCCAGATTTGCCCAGTCAGCTAGGGCTGTAGAATACACCGACTGCACCTCTGCAGAGGGGTAAGACCCCCACCCAACAAGTGTCCTGGATATGACACTAAACAATCTGATGGTGAAGTTCCAGTGATGCTGGACCTTTGGGGAATGTAGAGCACCCCTTCATTGCCATCATTCCCAGGTCCACTCTGATCTGGAGTTGTAGCACCTGATAAGGGTCCTAACTATGGGTCAACTAGAACTAAACTGCATACTTATGCTAAACTGAATTGTTTAAAATAGAACTGTTTTGACATTTAACTGTGTGTAAACAAAAACTATACTTATACTAAACTGAATTGTTTGAATGAGAACTGTTTGACTAAACTGAATAACTTGAAATAGAAATGTTTTTGACAATTAAATTGTGTACTCATGCTAAACTGAATTGTTTGAAATGAAACAGTTTTCGTATGCTAAACTGAATTGTTTGAAATAGAACTGATTATTAGTACAGAAATGGATTTGGCATTGAATAACCGACAAAGGTTGATATGCCATAAAATCCAACCAACCAACTATCATCATATCCAGATGTTTCAGGGTTTGCACCAGCCTGGTTCTAACTGGGCAGCTATTTTCTTTCTTTTTTAGAAACACAGCACACCAGACATTGTCTCTTTGATTGATGGAAGCAGATACTGTTGTCAGTGGTGGTAGGCAGTTCAATCTACATTTCACTTTTAGTATACTCCCCACTGATCTCATGATCATATATTTGACCCCCTAGGGCTGGTCTCTTGTGCCACTTTCTCCTCCATAGTGGTATGATTGCAACTTTCTCTCTTGATGACTCGTTCAAATAGGTGTCATCTGGTGAGTCTGCATTAGGCCCAAGCTGCTTGCCTCTGAGGAATCACTGCATACATCTCAGATCATCCTTGCATTCTGGGAAGAGGGCTCAGTATTATTTTTCCTTCTGAAGAATCTATAAAAGGGTCCTTCACATGGTAAAGTATTCTGTTTACAAAGATGTTCTGCTGGCTTGTCATGTAAGTAATGCCTTTAAGTTGATACAGGGATGTGTACTATCTATTCAGGACCCTTACATGATCTCCTAGTTTATACACTGCTGTTTAGGCTCAACTGGAGGTAGTGGATGGATTCCAACAGTAAAGACTTAGTTGATCAGGGGTAGTTTGTGATGACATTATTTTTTTAGGTAACATTATGCCTTTAAAGTGCTTCCCTTATGGAAATATTGGCCCAGTTGACTGAGAGGAGGGGCTGTAGAATACACCAACTACTTCTCTGCAGAGGGGTAAGAACTCCCTACTCAACAAATGTCCTGGATATGACACTAAAACATCTGATAGTGAGGTTCCAGTAATGCTGGAGCTTTGGGGAATGCAGAGTACCCCTTCATTGCCATCACTCCCAGGTCTACTCTGGCCCAGGGTGGTAGCATCTGATAGGGTCCTATCTATGGATCAATTAGAACTAAACTGAACTTTTGCTAAATTGAATTGCTTGAAACAAGAGTGTTTTTAAATAGAACTAAATTGTGTACTTATACTAAACTGAATTGTTTGAAATAGAACTGTTTTTGACATTGAAACTGTGTACTTATGCTGAACTGAATTGTTTGAAATAGACATTTAACTGAGCAGTTTTGACATTTAACTGTTTTTAAACAAAAACTATACTTATACTAAACTGAATTGTTTAAAATTTAATTCAGCATTAAATGACCCAAAAAGGGTTGATATGCCATAAAACAAAACAACCAACCAACCATTATGGAACACAGTTTTCTTGCTACAACTCATTTTCTCCACAATGCCACTACCCTAGGGGACATGTGCACAATGGAACCAAAAGTGAACTCCACATTCATTTAGGAAAACTTTGAAAAACCTACTGCAATATCATTGCCAACAAGCATCCTTGTCGGTGGATTGTGTTCACAGAACAGAGCCTCTAAGATCTTGTCTAGTGATCCTTCTAAGATGAAAAAATATATATACCTCATCTGGTATATTTTCAAGATGGAAAAAAGAATATCTGTTGGACATTCAAAGGTGAAAAAGATCACATCTGGTGAATGTTCAAGATGAAAAAAGCACACCTGGCAGTGAATGTTTCAGACAAAAAAAAGCATATCTAAAACACATCTGGAGATAACTGCCCCATTACATTTTCCCCTTTAACGTATCTCTTCTTGGTAATTAGCTGATCTTGCTGGTGCTCTTCTCTTCCATACAAGATATTTGCATACCGACAATGGTACTGATATATCCTTTTTATTTTCATTAATCACTGATTATAAGAAATCATCCAATTGGGTAACATGAAGCAAACCAATGTTGGTAGTATTATGCAATTTTTTAAAGTGGGAACAATTTCTGGTAATTTTATTCTTGTTGACTGATGTGGCAGTTATTATAGTCCCCTTTTTTTACCTATTATTTCATTCCAAGCTTTGGTTTCCTTAGCTAGACAAATTAATAAATGCAGTAATCAAGAATTGTTTTCCCTTCCAAGCAACTACGTATCAGAATGTTAAAGAACTACTGCGACCTCATGTATTGCCAAATAACCTTTAGGAAAATGGTGGGAGATTGAAAGGGGAGTGTACTTTTATTTTCTTTGGTTCTTCAATTAATACTTTTGTCCACCAATTGATGATTATAAATTAAATTACCATGACCAGAAAATCCGTGTGCGTGACATACAGAACACTGGACAGCTGTTTTGATCTTATTAGGTCTCATCAGCAGTGTATACCATGTTTGCCCTCACTGAAGATTGAACCAGCGACCACAGAAAGCATACCACTGAGCTACTGGTTCACATCACACAAGCGATGCCAAATTAACTAATCATAGTTAATTTGACACTGATGTGGACTAGTAACTTGGTGGTAGAGTTTCGGGTCTGCATTCTGTGGTCATTGGTTTCGGCTCTGCATTCTGTGGTCGTAATTTCCAGTAAGGGAGATCATGGTATACACTGCTGATGAGACCTAATAAAGTCAAAACAGCGGTCCACTGTTCTGTATGATGTGCACAGGTGTTTGCTGGTTTTTCTGGTCATGGTAATTCAATTTATGATATAATTCCTCTACTTAAAAAAAAAAAATGTACATCCAACTGATAAATTCATCTGTTTCGTGTCTCTCTTTCTGTCATAATGTCATTTCATTTTTTTTTTTTGCCTTATTATCTGTTTGTCTTATTTCTTCATCATCATGTTTCAGTTGTATTTTGGGTGATTTCATTACAAACTGTCAGCCTCGGAACATAAGCTTGCCAGGGCTATGTCCTGTAGACAAATATGGTGTGGAACAAAAAGAGAGACAATTCCAGTTTCAAGCCTTTTCCTTCTATTTTATCATCTTTTTTTAATTGAGATTTGTGGCCAGACAGGTGTAACTGGTTGATGATGGAAACCAAAGATTTTTGTGAAGTATTTAATTTTCTCACAACTCCAACAAGAACCATTATCTGTTTTTAAACTTGTTGGAGTACCAAAGGCTAAACACTTTACCTAGTGTTGATATAACAAGTTTAGTATTTGCTGAAGAAACAATTTCAATTTCTGGATATCTAGTGAATTTATTAGAAATCAAACATAAATATTCCCCACTCGGTACAGGCCCCTTAAAAATTATCTGCCACATTTTCCTAAAGGCTATTTAGCAATACAATAACTTTCAGTAGTTCTCTGATACGTAATTGATTGGAAGGGAAGACAATCCTTGATTACTTTATTTATTAATTTGTCTGACTTGGGAAACCAAAGCTTGGAATGAAGTAAATGCTTGGTTTTTACACTTATCACACGTAACCTTCGTGTATTGCATAAATAACAATTCGTCACTCTGTAACGTAATATCAGATTCAACAAAGGAAAGGCCTAATTTCAATTGTACTTGTTGGTAATTTGTTGCTTTGCAAGAAATGTTTAATCTCAGATAAAATTTTATCACTCACAGTAGCTGACTTGACATCTTTAAGAGTCACTGCCGTAGGTAAATCAATCAAAATAACCTTATGAACTTAAGTTTGTAAGTCCTCAGCTATTTTGAGTTCTACTTTTGACCATTGAGATTGTTGGTAATTGATGGCGAAACGTGTAGTCAGTTGGGTTGTGCATCTTAAGACAATGCTTTATATGAAAATAAAATCCAAGTAATTTCAAGTATATCTTTTTTACTTGAAAACATGCTATTTTTCAAGAATTGTTAAACAGGGAAAATAAAGATTGATGATGAGTAATCAAATTTTTTCTGACTATGTGAAAGCAAATACAAATCTTGAGCTTCATGCTCAAATTGCTTATACTTTTGTTTTGTGTTGCATTAAAACTTGACTCGTTTATGCTATTACTTTATATGTTTTGTCTATTTGTTTCTGGACACTCATTGCGTCCTGTCCTGTAGGAGATGCATCACAAATTACCTCAGTATGTTCTAATAGAGAATAATATCCTGTTGCTGTCTTTTCTGTTTAGGCATTTTTGAGCTTATCAAACAATTTTTGATGATTTATCATTCTTATGAATGAATTCACAAAGTTTTTTTCAGTTTTTGAAGACAAATTCTGTATAAAGAGTACACTAAAATTTATTGTTCCCAAGAAGGAAAGCATTTCTGTCAAATCTTTTTGTTGTTCAGCTTGTTATGGTGTTTCTACTTTGTTTGGATCAGGGTACATATCATTTACTGAAAATTATTTATTCAAAGTCAATCCACAGGGTTGTAATATCGCTCCAATAGGCATTAAAACTTCAATTCAGCCCAAACAATCCAACACATCAAAAAACAAACAACTCCCAATTCAATCATTTCCACAGTAGTAAACCTTTAGCTACCCCCCCCATTTAGCCTCTGCATCAAAGAAGCAATACAACATATAAACCAAAACGCCAACATTATTTCACCACTCACAATGAGCAATTTACCTTCATGGACAATCACCAAACCTCATATAGATTTAATATTAATACAGTAAGAAAAAACACAACCAGCAACTTCATCTGCCAAAAACAGATTCAAAGAACTTAGAGACAAATATTCAGACCATACTGTCTTTTATACTGATGGGTAGACAGAACCGTAGACGGAACCGTAGACGGAACAGGAGCAGCAGTGACCAATATAAATAATTACAAACAAATCAGACTTCCAAATATTGCTTCTCTCTATTTACCTGAATTACAAGAGGTGTGTAATCTTTGAAAAACTTTTTCAAGTACTATATTATGCTTTTCATCCTCTCCCAAAACAAAAATGTCATCATGAATTTTAAACACACCTGGTATATCTGAAAATTTTCTTGACAATTCTTCATGGAAAATTTCAGTGGCTGAATTGATCCTGAGGTTTCGTCTACAATATCAATGAAGGCCAACATAAGTTGAGAAACTAGTAATATTCTGACTATGAGGGTGTAACTCAAGTTGGTGATAACCATCATTTAAATCCAATTTTTAGAAATGATTGGATCTGTTTAACTGATAATGAACCTCCTCAAGGATAGGAATAAAATGTCTTTTTTTAATGGCTTTATTTGTTTGAACTATATCAACACAAAGTCTAAGATTATTAAACAATGACAACAGATGACACCCAATCCACTTATTAAATTACACCAACCGCTTTAGGATGTTAGAGTTTTGTCTCAAGTTTTTCTTTAAAGAGAAAAAGAACAAATTGATGAGGTTGGGATTGGTTTAATATTTGTGTAGTTTGATCTGTATACCCTTCATTCTGCTGATTTCAGGAAACATACCATCATATTTTTTAGCAATTTATCTATGTGAGTATATTTGCTAACTTTTTTAATAGATGTTAATGCTCCAATGTCTGTGAACTAATTAAAGACCCTTTGCTACGTTTCACCCCATAAAAATCAGCAACAAGTAACTTATGCAACAATTAAATGCTTGCTTTAAAGGTCTTTAAAGTTTTTGGGGGGAGTAAAGTAAGTTGGCGACTGTAGTCGAGGGCGACCAGAAGGCTCCCTTTTCAATAGCTACTACACTGAGGTGTAGGGGATGGCGCTACTCCTTTCCCTGGATTGCTCCACTTTACACTCGATACGTACCTTATATTGCCGAGTGTTAAGCAAGGAGGTATCGAGTATCATTTTTAAGGTATTTGGTATGACGTGACCTAGGATTGAACCCAGGTCTCCTGGACCATTGGCGAACACTCTACCCACTAGGCCATACTACTCATATATGTGAATGATTTGGCAGTGTTTACATTTTTTTTTTTTTTTTAAGTAATGATTTAAAATTTTTTTTCATTTTGTAGAAGTCTATTATATTTACATCAAGTTACAAATCAATCTACATAGGCAAATTTATTCTATTTATTCTTACTTGAATTTTAGTGTTAATTTTGTTTATTGTTTATTGTTAGTTTATTTTACTTTCCATATTGTAAATATGGCCGCTGCCAGAATGTGAGTCTGCTTTCTCCACAACTGTCTGAACGTGTCAGTGTGACTTACATACTTTTGAAAAAGTGGCTATATTTGTTACAATTGTTAAATTTTTTTTTTTTTTTTTTTTTTTCCAACCACTGGACATGTGTTTTTTACTACCAGAATGAGGCCATATTTCACCACAAGTATTCTTAAGATTGTATGTAAACTTGTTTTGTCTTTGTTTTTTTTTTAGTTCTTCAAAAAAAAGATCAAGAAAAAATACAGCAACAAAAAGCAAAAAAATCAACCAGTTTGCCATCATTGGAAGAATGGTTAGAAAAAAGAGCCAAGCATCCTGTAAAGAAAGCCAGCCCTAAAGTCAGCTTTCCTCAATGGTCTCTACCACCTTCTCTTCGACATATACCAAATTTACCACCTTCTCTTTTACCACCATTAACCCAAGACTTCAACCTCGAAAGAATCGACTGGGGATGATCATCAGAATCAGCTTGTAAAAAATTTATCAATAAAATTTTCAATTTTTTTTAAAAAACATTTTTTTTTACCAAATTTCATGATGACAAAATGTTTCTTAGTATTACACACATCCTTGACGTACTTTTTTTCCACTCTATCAAATATATACAGGGTATGATGGGTAAATTTTCATCTAATTTATACAAAAATGAAAATAACACTGACATCTCACTTTATAAGATATATTTATCAAAATAACATGAAAATATCTTGAAATATTATTGATTGAATTTATTCAAAGAAATCGCCATGAGATTCAACTGCGACCTTGAGTTAACTTTGAAATTTCCAGCAAGCCTTAGTGATGGTCTTCTTGTTTAAATTGGTCAATATGGCTGCCGTTAATCTTGCCTTCAGCTCAACTTTGGTGTTGTATAGTATTTTGTTGGTTTTTCACTCAACTGCACCACACACATTAGGTGTGATATGGTTGCAGAAATTTTCTGACCGCCAACACTGGGCTCTACTGTTTGTGTGACATAGTGCAGAGTTCTGTTGTCAAATGTAAGGTCTTTCAACAGGCCCCTTTTTGATCATCCATGGCAGCACTACCTTCATCAGGCACTCAATGTCGGCCTCTGTGTTAAGTTTGAAGCCATGTGGGAAGATGAATGGAGACATGTCACCATCACTTGTGGTAATTTACTAAGCTTTTTGCTTAGATGTGGCACATGGCCATATGAAAGGGGCACTCAATGAGACCATCACCATCACTTGTGACCATCCCAAACACCATAATGTGGACTGGGTGTTTGGTTTTCATGAATACGAATGTCCTCTGATTGACACACAAACACTCTGAAATCTTTCTATTGGGGCTTCTACCATGAATATTAAGCAGTATAGCATGCCGTTTCCAAATTTCTGGAGGAGCAAATTGTGTCTTGATGTTGCTTTCCTCAAAGACAGTGTTCAACTGACTCTAATTGGCTGCACAGTAGACAAAACCTGAAACAAAGTGCTGACATGAAATTAATCATTTAGAATGATGTCAATTTACCCATCATACTCTGTGTGTGTGTGTCTGGATATATATATATCTAAAGAGAGAGAGAGAGAGAGAGAGAGTCATATTCAAACCATGGTTAAAATTACTTTTGAAAAGTTGTTTAAAATCGTCCATCTGATGATCAATAGATAATTGTAAAACTTTAGCCATTACACCACGCAGACTCCACCATAATTGTGAAACTTCCAGTAATCTAAAAAGTTTGTGCCAGTTACAGATGTTTTTTAGAAGTGATTTAAAAAAAAAAATTATTTAACCATGGTCTAGATACAATTCTGTTGTAACTCTAACCCAGATAAATTGAGAAAAAAACCATTTAAGCTATATTTATTCTTTATTTATTTTACATTTCTTCATTGCATTATTTGTGAATTCAGATTATTTTAATCTCTTAACATTATAAGATTTTAGTAAAAAGACAAAACTCAATTAACCGCTCTTTTCTTCAATGCATTTAACTTTTTAATATTTAAAACTTCAGTCTCAATACATTTTGATTACAGCTTGTAACTTAATTTTTTCATAGCCAGATAATATTTTTAGTATTCTCTTTGAGTGGGTGAATTATTTTCAGAAAATTTGCAAAAGAGTGAGTATGTTCAAACAAGTAAATTAATCCTATAAAAAAAAAAAAAAAAAGAATTGATAATTTGATCAGTAATTGTGTCATAGTACAATAGTGTGAAATAAGTATTCTTAATTTAGATATTTTGAAAAACAACCTTTACACAATCCTACATCACAGTGGAGTCTCCTCAGTATGTTTCTATATGTTAGCATTGAATTGGTCAATGAGCAGCCAATAGGAAAATTCCTTACATTGAACTATCACCTAAAGGAAAAAAATGTCACTCTGCCTGCAAATGGATTAAATAATCTTTAGATTATTTATGTCTAAATATATAAATAGTTGTTATACAGTAAGTATAGATAAAAAGTTCCAGGGAAAAATCAGCAGTTAGATAAAAAAGAAAAACATTCTGATATAAAAAAAACTATGAAGATTTTTAATCATTTTTAGGCAAAAGATTTTAAAAATCTACTAATTACTGGATTTTTATTTTAAAAATTTCCAGATTTTTATTCAATAGAAGAGGAAATGTTTTCAAGTTTCCCTTCTGAATTTTAGAGAAAAAGAAAGATGGATTAACTGAAAGGAGTTATATAGTCAGCATTTTACCTGGTGTAATGGTTACAAGTTCACTATGTAGACCACTGTAAGTTAGATTCTTATTGAGGGCCTCATACTTCTGGCTTTGTGCCACATTTAAGCTAAGCTTAGTAAATAATTATAGTCTGCAAAATATGGATTTCTTTACTTAGTGGGAAAAAAATTATTTATCCCACTAATTACCAGTCATCAAACAACAAGCTTACTTTCATATTAAATACACAGAATTCAGGAAAGGACACCTAAATGATATTACTAATGACTTTGTTTCTAATTGAGTGTCTTGAACTAAAACTAAGTTATTCTTATAGTATTCAAAACAACCTTTTTATCATTTGCAGATACATGTAAAGTATATGTTTGTTGCAGACACAGGAGTATAGTGCAAATTTTTATGGTAGAATTTTTTTGTTGGTAGCAAAACAGCAATTGTCCTATAAATTTTTCTTCAGAAATATAGATTACAAGTAATGTGAGCTAAGTTCAGGAATACATAAATGAAATTATGGTCAACTAACCTTTGACTAATTTTTCTTTGAAACATTCAAAAAATCATTTTTTTTTTTCAAATTTCTTTATCATCATCAACGTCCTTTAAAAAAGAATTAAGATATTAAGGGGAAGATATTTAGTCGAATCCCCACTCACTAACATCCAATATTAGTCTTATTGGGATGGATGGTGCAGAGGAAGATATTTAGTTGAATCCCCACTCACTAAGGTCCAATATTAGCCTTATTGGGATGGATGGTGCAAGGGAAAATATTTAGTTGAATCCCTACTCACTAAGGTCCAATATTAGCCTTATTGGGATGGATGGTGCAGAGGAAGATATTTAGTCGACTCCCCACTCACTAAGGTCTAATATTAGCCTTATTGGGATGGACGGTGCAAGGGAAAATATTTAGTTGAATCCCCACTCACTAACATCCAATATTAGCCTTATTGGGACGGATGGTGCAGAGGAAGATATTTAGTTGAATCCCCATCCACTAAGGTCCAATATTAGCCTTATTGGGATGGATGGTGCAGAGGAAGATATTTAGTCGAATCCCCACTCACTAAGGTCTAATATTAGCCTTATTGGGATGGATGGTGCAAGGGAAAATATTTAGTTGAATCCCCACTCACTAACATCCAAGATTAGCCTTATTGAGATGGATGGTGCAGAGGAAGATATTTAGTTGAATCCCCACTCACTAAGGTCCAATATTAGCCTTATTGGGATGGATGGTGCAGAGGAAGATATTTAGTTGAATCCCTACTCACTAAGGTCTAATATTAGCCTTATTGGGATGGATGGTGCAGAGGAAGATATTTAGTTGAATCCCTACTCACTAAGGTCTAATATTAGCCTTATTGGGATGGATGGTGCAAGGGAAGATATTTAGTTGAATCCCTACTCACTAAGGTCCAATATTAGCCTTATTGGTATGGATGGTGCAGAGGAAGATATTTAGTTGAATCCCTACTCACTAAGGTCTAATATTAGCCTTATTGGTATGGATGGTGCAGAGGAAGATATTTAGTTGAATCCCTACTCACTAAGGTCTAATATTAGCCTTATTGGGATGGATGGTGCAGAGGAAGATATTTAGTTGAATCCCTACTCACTAAGGTCTAATATTAGCCTTATTGGAATGGATGGTGCAAAGGAAGATATTTAGTTGAATCACCACTCACTAAGGTCTAATATTAGCCTTATTGGGATGGATGGTGCAAGGGAAAATATTTAGTTGAATCCCCGCTCACTAAGGTCTAATATTAGCCTTATTGGGATGGATGGTGCAAGGGAAAATATTTAGTTGAATCCCTACTCACTAAGGTCTAATATTAGCCTTATTGGGATGGATGGTGCAAGGGAAAATATTTAGTTGAATCCCTACTCACTAAGGTCTAATATTAGCCTTATTGGTATGGATGGTGCAGAGGAAGATATTTAGTTGAATCCCTACTCACTAAGGTCTAATATTAGCCTTATTGGGATGGATGGTGCAGAGGACGATATTTAGTTGAATCCCTACTCACTAAGGTCTAATATTAGCCTTATTGGGATGGATGGTGCAGAGGACGATATTTAGTTGAATCCCTACTCACTAACATCCAATATTAGCCTTATTGGGATGGATGGTGCAAGGGAAGATATTTAGTTAAATCCCTACTCACTAAGGTCTAATATTAGCCTTATTGGGATGGATGGTGCAGAGGAAGATATTTAGTCGACTCCCCACTCACTAAGGTCTAATATTAGCCTTATTGGGATGGACGGTGCAAGGGAAAATATTTAGTTGAATCCCCACTCACTAACATCCAATATTAGCCTTATTGGGACGGATGGTGCAGAGGAAGATATTTAGTTGAATCCCCATCCACTAAGGTCCAATATTAGCCTTATTGGGATGGATGGTGCAGAGGAAGATATTTAGTCGAATCCCCACTCACTAAGGTCTAATATTAGCCTTATTGGGATGGATGGTGCAAGGGAAAATATTTAGTTGAATCCCCACTCACTAACATCCAAGATTAGCCTTATTGAGATGGATGGTGCAGAGGAAGATATTTAGTTGAATCCCCACTCACTAAGGTCCAATATTAGCCTTATTGGGATGGATGGTGCAGAGGAAGATATTTAGTTGAATCCCTACTCACTAAGGTCTAATATTAGCCTTATTGGGATGGATGGTGCAGGGGAAGATATTTAGTTGAATCCCTACTCACTAAGGTCTAATATTAGCCTTATTGGGATGGATGGTGCAGAGAAAGATATTTAGTTGAATCCCTACTCACTAACATCCAATATTAGCCTTATTGGGATGGATGGTGCAAGGGAAAATATTTAGTTGAATCCCTACTCACTAAGGTCCAATATTAGCCTTATTGGGATGGATGGTGCAGAGGAAGATATTTAGTTGAATCCCTACTCACTAAGGTCTAATATTAGCCTTATTGGGATGGATGGTGCAGAGGAAGATATTTAGTTGAATCCCTACTCACTAAGGTCTAATATTAGCCTTATTGGGATGGATGGTGCAAGGGAAGATATTTAGTTGAATCCCTACTCACTAAGGTCCAATATTAGCCTTATTGGTATGGATGGTGCAGAGGAAGATATTTAGTTGAATCCCTACTCACTAAGGTCTAATATTAGCCTTATTGGTATGGATGGTGCAGAGGAAGATATTTAGTTGAATCCCTACTCACTAAGGTCTAATATTAGCCTTATTGGGATGGATGGTGCAGAGGAAGATATTTAGTTGAATCCCTACTCACTAAGGTCTAATATTAGCCTTATTGGAATGGATGGTGCAAGGGAAGATATTTAGTTGAATCACCACTCACTAAGGTCTAATATTAGCCTTATTGGGATGGATGGTGCAAGGGAAAATATTTAGTTGAATCCCCGCTCACTAAGGTCTAATATTAGCCTTATTGGGATGGATGGTGCAAGGGAAAATATTTAGTTGAATCCCTACTCACTAAGGTCTAATATTAGCCTTATTGGGATGGATGGTGCAAGGGAAAATATTTAGTTGAATCCCTACTCACTAAGGTCTAATATTAGCCTTATTGGGATGGATGGTGCAAGGGAAAATATTTAGTTGAATCCCTACTCACTAAGGTCTAATATTAGCCTTATTGGGATGGATGGTGCAAGGGAAAATATTTAGTTGAATCCCTACTCACTAAGGTCCAATATTAGCCTTATTGGGATGGATGGTGCAAGGGAAAATATTTAGTTGAATCCCCGCTCACTAAGGTCTAATATTAGCCTTATTGGGATGGATGGTGCAAGGGAAAATATTTAGTTGAATCCCTACTCACTAAGGTCTAATATTAGCCTTATTGGGATGGATGGTGCAGAGGAAGATATTTAGTTGAATCCCTACTCACTAAGGTCTAATATTAGCCTTATTGGGATGGATGGTGCAGAGGACGATATTTAGTTGAATCCCTACTCACTAAGGTCTAATATTAGCCTTATTGGGATGGATGGTGCAGAGGACGATATTTAGTTGAATCCCTACTCACTAACATCCAATATTAGCCTTATTGGGATGGATGGTGCAAGGGAAGATATTTAGTTAAATCCCTACTCACTAAGGTCTAATATTAGCCTTATTGGGATGGATGGTGCAGAGGAAGATATTTAGTTGAATCCCTACTCACTAAGGTCCAATATTAGCCTTATTGGGATGGATGGTGCAAGGGAAGATATTTAGTTAAATCCCCACTCACTAAGGTCCAATATTAGCCTTATTGGGATGGATGGTGCAGAGGAAGATATTTAGTTGAATCCCCACTCACTAAGGTCCAATATTAGCCTTATTGGGATGGATGGTGCAAGGGAAAATATTTAGTTGAATCCCTACTCACTAAGGTCCAATATTAGCCTTATTGGGATGGATGGTGCAGAGGAAGATATTTAGTCGACTCCCCACTCACTAAGGTCTAATATTAGCCTTATTGGGATGGACGGTGCAAGGGAAAATATTTAGTTGAATCCCCACTCACTAACATCCAATATTAGCCTTATTGGGACGGATGGTGCAGAGGAAGATATTTAGTTGAATCCCCATCCACTAAGGTCCAATATTAGCCTTATTGGGATGGATGGTGCAGAGGAAGATATTTAGTCGAATCCCCACTCACTAAGGTCTAATATTAGCCTTATTGGGATGGATGGTGCAAGGGAAAATATTTAGTTGAATCCCCACTCACTAACATCCAAGATTAGCCTTATTGAGATGGATGGTGCAGAGGAAGATATTTAGTTGAATCCCCACTCACTAAGGTCCAATATTAGCCTTATTGGGATGGATGGTGCAGAGGAAGATATTTAGTTGAATCCCTACTCACTAAGGTCTAATATTAGCCTTATTGGTATGGATGGTGCAGGGGAAGATATTTAGTTGAATCCCTACTCACTAAGGTCTAATATTAGCCTTATTGGGATGGATGGTGCAGAGAAAGATATTTAGTTGAATCCCTACTCACTAACATCCAATATTAGCCTTATTGGGATGGATGGTGCAAGGGAAAATATTTAGTTGAATCCCTACTCACTAAGGTCCAATATTAGCCTTATTGGGATGGATGGTGCAGAGGAAGATATTTAGTTGAATCCCTACTCACTAAGGTCTAATATTAGCCTTATTGGGATGGATGGTGCAGAGGAAGATATTTAGTTGAATCCCTACTCACTAAGGTCTAATATTAGCCTTATTGGGATGGATGGTGCAAGGGAAGATATTTAGTTGAATCCCTACTCACTAAGGTCCAATATTAGCCTTATTGGTATGGATGGTGCAGAGGAAGATATTTAGTTGAATCCCTACTCACTAAGGTCTAATATTAGCCTTATTGGTATGGATGGTGCAGAGGAAGATATTTAGTTGAATCCCTACTCACTAAGGTCTAATATTAGCCTTATTGGGATGGATGGTGCAGAGGAAGATATTTAGTTGAATCCCTACTCACTAAGGTCTAATATTAGCCTTATTGGAATGGATGGTGCAAGGGAAGATATTTAGTTGAATCACCACTCACTAAGGTCTAATATTAGCCTTATTGGGATGGATGGTGCAAGGGAAAATATTTAGTTGAATCCCCGCTCACTAAGGTCTAATATTAGCCTTATTGGGATGGATGGTGCAAGGGAAAATATTTAGTTGAATCCCTACTCACTAAGGTCTAATATTAGCCTTATTGGGATGGATGGTGCAAGGGAAAATATTTAGTTGAATCCCTACTCACTAAGGTCTAATATTAGCCTTATTGGGATGGATGGTGCAAGGGAAAATATTTAGTTGAATCCCTATTCACTAAGGTCCAATATTAGCCTTATTGGGATGGATGGTGCAAGGGAAAATATTTAGTTGAATCCCCGCTCACTAAGGTCTAATATTAGCCTTATTGGGATGGATGGTGCAAGGGAAAACATTTAGTTGAATCCCTACTCACTAAGGTCTAATATTAGCCTTATTGGGATGGATGGTGCAGAGGAAGATATTTAGTTGAATCCCTACTCACTAAGGTCTAATATTAGCCTTATTGGGATGGATGGTGCAGAGGACGATATTTAGTTGAATCCCTACTCACTAACATCCAATATTAGCCTTATTGGGATGGATGGTGCAAGGGAAGATATTTAGTTAAATCCCTACTCACTAAGGTCTAATATTAGCCTTATTGGGATGGATGGTGCAGAGGAAGATATTTAGTTGAATCCCTACTCACTAAGGTCCAATATTAGCCTTATTGGGATGGATGGTGCAAGGGAAGATATTTAGTTAAATCCCCACTCACTAAGGTCCAATATTAGCCTTATTGGGATGGATGGTGCAGAGGAAGATATTTAGTTGAATCCCCACTCACTAAGGTCCAATATTAGCCTTATTGGGATGGATGGTGCAAGGGAAAATATTTAGTTGAATCCCTACTCACTAAGGTCCAATATTAGCCTTATTGGGATGGATGGTGCAGAGGAAGATATTTAGTCGACTCCCCACTCACTAAGGTCTAATATTAGCCTTATTGGGATGGACGGTGCAAGGGAAAATATTTAGTTGAATCCCCACTCACTAACATCCAATATTAGCCTTATTGGGACGGATGGTGCAGAGGAAGATATTTAGTTGAATCCCCATCCACTAAGGTCCAATATTAGCCTTATTGGGATGGATGGTGCAGAGGAAGATATTTAGTCGAATCCCCACTCACTAAGGTCTAATATTAGCCTTATTGGGATGGATGGTGCAAGGGAAAATATTTAGTTGAATCCCCACTCACTAACATCCAAGATTAGCCTTATTGAGATGGATGGTGCAGAGGAAGATATTTAGTTGAATCCCCACTCACTAAGGTCCAATATTAGCCTTATTGGGATGGATGGTGCAGAGGAAGATATTTAGTTGAATCCCTACTCACTAAGGTCTAATATTAGCCTTATTGGTATGGATGGTGCAGGGGAAGATATTTAGTTGAATCCCTACTCACTAAGGTCTAATATTAGCCTTATTGGGATGGATGGTGCAGAGAAAGATATTTAGTTGAATCCCTACTCACTAACATCCAATATTAGCCTTATTGGGATGGATGGTGCAAGGGAAAATATTTAGTTGAATCCCTACTCACTAAGGTCCAATATTAGCCTTATTGGGATGGATGGTGCAGAGGAAGATATTTAGTTGAATCCCTACTCACTAAGGTCTAATATTAGCCTTATTGGGATGGATGGTGCAGAGGAAGATATTTAGTTGAATCCCTACTCACTAAGGTCTAATATTAGCCTTATTGGGATGGATGGTGCAAGGGAAGATATTTAGTTGAATCCCTACTCACTAAGGTCCAATATTAGCCTTATTGGTATGGATGGTGCAGAGGAAGATATTTAGTTGAATCCCTACTCACTAAGGTCTAATATTAGCCTTATTGGTATGGATGGTGCAGAGGAAGATATTTAGTTGAATCCCTACTCACTAAGGTCTAATATTAGCCTTATTGGGATGGATGGTGCAGAGGAAGATATTTAGTTGAATCCCTACTCACTAAGGTCTAATATTAGCCTTATTGGAATGGATGGTGCAAGGGAAGATATTTAGTTGAATCACCACTCACTAAGGTCTAATATTAGCCTTATTGGGATGGATGGTGCAAGGGAAAATATTTAGTTGAATCCCCGCTCACTAAGGTCTAATATTAGCCTTATTGGGATGGATGGTGCAAGGGAAAATATTTAGTTGAATCCCTACTCACTAAGGTCTAATATTAGCCTTATTGGGATGGATGGTGCAAGGGAAAATATTTAGTTGAATCCCTACTCACTAAGGTCTAATATTAGCCTTATTGGGATGGATGGTGCAAGGGAAAATATTTAGTTGAATCCCTACTCACTAAGGTCCAATATTAGCCTTATTGGGATGGATGGTGCAAGGGAAAATATTTAGTTGAATCCCCGCTCACTAAGGTCTAATATTAGCCTTATTGGGATGGATGGTGCAAGGGAAAACATTTAGTTGAATCCCTACTCACTAAGGTCTAATATTAGCCTTATTGGGATGGATGGTGCAGAGGAAGATATTTAGTTGAATCCCTACTCACTAAGGTCTAATATTAGCCTTATTGGGATGGATGGTGCAGAGGACGATATTTAGTTGAATCCCTACTCACTAAGGTCTAATATTAGCCTTATTGGGATGGATGGTGCAGAGGACGATATTTAGTTGAATCCCTACTCACTAACATCCAATATTAGCCTTATTGGGATGGATGGTGCAAGGGAAGATATTTAGTTAAATCCCTACTCACTAAGGTCTAATATTAGCCTTATTGGGATGGATGGTGCAGAGGAAGATATTTAGTTTAATCCCTACTCACTAAGGTCCAATATTAGCCTTATTGGGATGGATGGTGCAAGGGAAGATATTTAGTTAAATCCCCACTCACTAAGGTCCAATATTAGCCTTATTGGGATGGATGGTGCAGAGGAAGATATTTAGTTGAATCCCTACTCACTAAGGTCTAATATTAGCCTTATTGGGATGGATGGTGCAGGGGAAGATATTTAGTTGAATCCCTACTCACTAAGGTCTAATATTAGCCTTATTGGGATGGATGGTGCAAGGGAAGATATTTAGTTGAATCCCTACTCACTAAGGTCTAATATTAGCCTTATTGGGATGGATGGTGCAGGGGAAGATATTTAGTTGAATCCCTACTCACTAAGGTCTAATATTAGCCTTATTGGGATGGATGGTGCAGAGGACGATATTTAGTTGAATCCCTACTCACTAAGGTCCAATATTAGCCTTATTGGGATGGATGGTGCAGAGGAAGATATTTAGTTGAATCCCTACTCACTAAGGTCTAATATTAGCCTTATTGGGATGGATGGTGCAGGGGAAGATATTTAGTTGAATCCCTACTCACTAAGGTCTAATATTAGCCTTATTGGGATGGATGGTGCAGAGGACGATATTTAGTTGAATCCCTACTCACTAAGGTCCAATATTAGCCTTATTGGGATGGATGGTGCAGAGGAAGATATTTAGTTGAATCCCTACTCACTAAGGTCTAATATTAGCCTTATTGGGATGGATGGTGCAGAGGACGATATTTAGTTGAATCCCTACTCACTAAGGTCCAATATTAGCCTTATTGGGATGGATGGTGCAGAGGAAGATATTTAGTTGAATCCCTACTCACTAAGGTCTAATATTAGCCTTATTGGGATGGATGGTGCAGAGGAAGATATTTAGTTGAATCCCTACTCACTAAGGTCTAATATTAGCCTTATTGGGATGGATGGTGCAGAGGAAGATATTTAGTTGAATCCCTACTCACTAAGGTCTAATATTAGCCTTATTGGGATGGATGGGGCAGAGGAAGATATTTAGTTGAATCCCTACTCACTAAGGTCCAATATTAGCCTTATTGGGATGGATGGTGCAAGGGAAGATATTTAGTTGAATCCCTACTCACTAAGGTCTAATATTAGTCTTATTGGGATGGATGGTTCAAGGGAAGATATTTAGTTGAATCCCTACTCACTAAGGTCTAATATTAGCCTTACTGGGATGGATGGGGCAGAGGAAGATATTTAGTTGAATCCCTACTCACTAAGGTCTAATATTAGCCTTATTGGGATGGATGGTGCAGAGGAAGATATTTAGTTGAATCCCTACTCACTAAGGTCTAATATTAGCCTTATTGGTATGGATGGTGCAGGGGAAGATATTTAGTTGAATCCCTACTCACTAAGGTCTAATATTAGCCTTATTGGGATGGATGGTGCAGGGGAAGATATTTAGTTGAATCCCTACTCACTAAGGTCTAATATTAGCCTTATTGGTATGGATGGTGCAGAGGAAGATATTTAGTTGAATCCCTACTCACTAAGGTCTAATATTAGCCTTATTGGGATGGATGGTGCAGGGGAAGATATTTAGTTGAATCCCTACTCACTAAGGTCTAATATTAGCCTTATTGGGATGGATGGTGCAGAGGAAGATATTTAGTTGAATCCCTACTCACTAAGGTCTAATATTAGCCTTATTGGAATGGATGGTGCAGGGGAAGATATTTAGTTGAATCACCACTCACTAAGGTCTAATATTAGCCTTATTGGGATGGATAGTGCAGTGGAAGATATTTAGTTGAATCCCTACTGACTAAGGTCCAATATTAGCCTTATTGGAATGGATGGTGCAGAGGAAGATATTTTGTTAAATCCCTACTCACTAAGGTCTAATATTAGCCTTATTGGGATGGATGGTGCAGAGGAAGATATTTAGTTGAATCACCACTCACTAAGGTCTAATATTAGCCTTATTGGGATGGATGGTGCAAGGGAAGATATTTAGTTGAATCACCACTCACTAAGGACCAATATTAGCCTTATTGGGATGGATGGGGCAGAGGAAGATATTTAGTTGAATCCCTACTCACTAAGGTCCAATATTAGCCTTATTGGGATGGATGGGGCAGAGGAAGATATTTAGTTGAATCCCTACTCACTAAGGTCTAATATTAGCCTTATTGGGATGGATGGGGCAGAGGAAGATATTTTGTTAAATCCCTACTCACTAAGGTCTAATATTAGCCTTATTGGGATGGATGGTGCAGAGGAAGATATTTAGTTGAATCACCACTCACTAAGGTCTAATATTAGCCTTATTGGGATGGATGGTGCAAGGGAAGATATTTAGTTGAATCACCACTCACTAAGGTCCAGTATTAGCCTTATTGGGATGGATGGTGCAAAGGAAGATATTTAGTTGAATCCCTACTCACTAAGGTCCAATATTAGCCTTATTGGGATGGATGGGGCAGAGGAAGATATTTAGTTGAATCCCTACTCACTAAGGTCTAATATTAGCCTTATTGGGATGGATGGGGCAGAGGAAGATATTTAGTTGAATCCCCACTCACTAAGGTCCAATATTAGCCTTATTGGGATGGATGGGGCAGAGGAAGATATTTAGTTGAATCCCTACTCACTAAGGTCCAATATTAGCCTTATTGGGATGGATGGGGCAGAGGAAGATATTTAGTTGAATCCCTACTCACTAAGGTCTAATATTAGCCTTATTGGGATGGATGGTGCAGAGGAAGATATTTAGTTGAATCCCCACTCACTAAGGTCCAATATTAGCCTTATTGGGATGGATGGTGCAAAGGAAGATATTTAGTTGAATCCCTACTCACTAAGGTCCAATATTAGCCTTATTGGGATGGATGGGGCAGAGGTAGATATTTAGTTGAATCCCTACTCACTAAGGTCTAATATTAGCCTTATTGGGATGGATGGTGCAGAGGAAGATATTTAGTTGAATCCCTACTCACTAAGGTCTAATATTAGCCTTATTGGTATGGATGGTGCAGAGGAAGATATTTAGTTGAATCCCTACTCACTAAGGTCTAATATTAGCCTTATTGGGATGGATGGTGCAGAGGAAGATATTTAGTTGAATCCCTACTCACTAAGGTCTAACATTAGCCTTATTGGAATGGATGGTGCAAGGGAAGATATTTAGTTGAATCACCACTCACTAAGGTCTAATATTAGCCTTATTGGGATGGATAGTGCAGTGGAAGATATTTAGTTGAATCCCTACTCACTAAGGTCCAATATTAGCCTTATTGGAATGGATGGTGCAGAGGAAGATATTTTGTTAAATCCCTACTCACTAAGGTCTAATATTAGCCTTATTGGGATGGATGGTGCAGAGGAAGATATTTAGTTGAATCACCACTCACTAAGGTCTAATATTAGCCTTATTGGGATGGATGGTGCAAGGGAAGATATTTAGTTGAATCACCACTCACTAAGGACCAATATTAGCCTTATTGGGATGGATGGGGCAGAGGAAGATATTTAGTTGAATCCCTACTCACTAAGGTCCAATATTAGCCTTATTGGGATGGATGGGGCAGAGGAAGATATTTAGTTGAATCCCTACTCACTAAGGTCTAATATTAGCCTTATTGGGATGGATGGGGCAGAGGAAGATATTTTGTTAAATCCCTACTCACTAAGGTCTAATATTAGCCTTATTGGGATGGATGGTGCAGAGGAAGATATTTAGTTGAATCACCACTCACTAAGGTCTAATATTAGCCTTATTGGGATGGATGGTGCAAGGGAAGATATTTAGTTGAATCACCACTCACTAAGGTCCAATATTAGCCTTATTGGGATGGATGGTGCAAAGGAAGATATTTAGTTGAATCCCTACTCACTAAGGTCCAATATTAGCCTTATTGGGATGGATGGGGCAGAGGAAGATATTTAGTTGAATCCCTACTCACTAACGTCTAATATTAGCCTTATTGGGATGGATGGGGCAGAGGAAGATATTTAGTTGAATCCCCACTCACTAAGGTCCAATATTAGCCTTATTGGGATGGATGGGGCAGAGGAAGATATTTAGTTGAATCCCTACTCACTAAGGTCCAATATTAGCCTTATTGGGATGGATGGGGCAGAGGAAGATATTTAGTTGAATCCCTACTCACTAAGGTCTAATATTAGCCTTATTGGGATGGATGGTGCAGAGGAAGATATTTAGTTGAATCCCCACTCACTAAGGTCCAATATTAGCCTTATTGGGATGGATGGTGCAAAGGAAGATATTTAGTTGAATCCCTACTCACTAAGGTCCAATATTAGCCTTATTGGGATGGATGGGGCAGAGGAAGATATTTAGTTGAATCCCTACTCACTAAGGTCTAATATTAGCCTTATTGGGATGGATGGTGCAGAGGAAGATATTTAGTCGAATCACCACTCACTAAGGTCCAATATTAGCCTTATTGGGATGGATGGTGCAAAGGAAGATATTTAGTTGAATCCCTACTCACTAAGGTCCAATATTAGCCTTATTGGGATGGATGGGGCAGAGGAAGATATTTAGTTGAATCCCTACTCACTAAGGTCCAATATTAGCCTTATTGGGATGGATGGGGCAGAGGAAGATATTTAGTTGAATCCCTACTCACTAAGGTCTAATATTAGCCTTATTGGGATGGATGGGGCAGAGGAAGATATTTAGTTGAATCCCTACTCACTAAGGTCTAATATTAGCCTTATTGGGATGGATGGTGCAGAGGAAGATATTTAGTTGAATCACCACTCACTAAGGTCTAATATTAGCCTTATTGGGATGGATGGTGCAAGGGAAGATATTTAGTTGAATCACCACTCACTAAGGTCCAATATTAGCCTTATTGGGATGGATGGTGCAAAGGAAGATATTTAGTTGAATCCCTACTCACTAAGGTCCAATATTAGCCTTATTGGGATGGATGGGGCAGAGGAAGATATTTAGTTGAATCCCCACTCACTAAGGTCCAATATTAGCCTTATTGGGATGGATGGGGCAGAGGAAGATATTTAGTTGAATCCCTACTCACTAAGGTCCAATATTAGCCTTATTGGGATGGATGGGGCAGAGGAAGATATTTAGTTGAATCCCTACTCACTAAGGTCTAATATTAGCCTTATTGGGATGGATGGTGCAGAGGAAGATATTTAGTTGAATCCCCACTCACTAAGGTCCAATATTAGCCTTATTGGGATGGATGGTGCAAAGGAAGATATTTAGTTGAATCCCTACTCACTAAGGTCCAATATTAGCCTTATTGGGATGGATGGGGCAGAGGAAGATATTTAGTTGAATCCCTACTCACTAAGGTCTAATATTAGCCTTATTGGGATGGATGGGGCAGAGGAAGATATTTAGTTGAATCCCCACTCACTAAGGTCCAATATTAGCCTTATTGGGATGGATGGGGCAGAGGAAGATATTTAGTTGAATCCCTACTCACTAAGGTCCAATATTAGCCTTATTGGGATGGATGGGGCAGAGGAAGATATTTAGTTGAATCCCTACTCACTAAGGTCTAATATTAGCCTTATTGGGATGGATGGTGCAGAGAAAGATATTTAGTTGAATCCCTACTCACTAAGGTCTAATATTAGCCTTATTGGGATGGATGGTGCAAAGGAAGATATTTAGTTGAATCCCTACTCACTAAGGTCTAATATTAGCCTTATTGGGATGGATGGTGCAGGGGAAGATATTTAGTTGAATCCCTACTCACTAAGGTCTAATATTAGCCTTATTGGGATGGATGGTGCAGAGGAAGATATTTAGTTGAATCCCTACTCACTAAGGTCCAATATTAGCCTTATTGGGATGGATGGTGCAAGGGAAAATATTTAGTTGAATCCCTACTCACTAAGGTCTAATATTAGCCTTATTGGGATGGATGGTACTGGGGATGATATTTAGTCGAATCCCCACTCATCACGGGTCCTGTATTAGCATTAGTATATCCAATGATAGATTAAAACTGAACAAAACGTAAGGAAAAACAAGATATTAGCTCATATATACATATAGTATATTTAATACATACATATAAAAACATATAAGAAGTATTACTCAAATACACGGAAGTGTCCCAACTGATGAAATGTACACATAGTTCCATGGACAAGCAGTATGTAAAAAGGTTTCCAAAAAATGTAAAAAGTCTTACTTATCTTCTTTGGTGAGGTGAAACCATGTAGGTCTTATATCTTAATGGCAGGGCAAAACAAAGTCTTTTCAATGAATCGAGGTGTTCTTTTAGTGTAGTGGCTAAGAAGCCGCTCTTCGACATCGTAGTGAGTTCACTATAGTTCAACAGTGAGTTGTATATATTTGTGTATCAATCAAATTTTAACAACCTAACTTTTTGGCTAAAAATTGGATGTTATTTTGTAAAAATTCTCAGTTTGAAATTTAAATATAATAGGAAGGACTAAGAATAACCTGAGCTTCAAAAATGAATTATATGAATTAATGATTTTGTGTCCATAAATTTAGAGTCCACCTCCTCATGAATTTGACTTATACAAGAAGATTTAAAATGAGCTATCTTCGTTGTAGATGTGTCTAACTTATTAAGCCGTTCTGAGTTATCTTCCTTTATGGTATCACTCAAAGCAAGGGTTTTACTTGATAGTGGCCATCTTCTCTCCTAGTGCCATGTTACATAGTACCAGTAGCAAAGAACAATCTGTGACCTGATCTAGTCTTTATCTTATTACAATAAAAAAAATGTGTGTTTTTATAATCCCTGAGATTAAAATATTAGATTTTGTGGTTACTGGATGTGAATTCCATATTTTATGCACTTCAAAAAAATTAAATCACTTCCTTGAAAATTAGATACAAACAAAAATAAAATTAATTTTTAGAATTTCTTTTAATCTTTTTGTTAATATTTAGCCCCAGCAAATGACTTTAGGGAGGACACCTCATGATATAATGGCTAAAGTGCTGAACTGCAACCTTCAGACTAATACTCTAGGGAAACGTATGAACCCCTTTATCCTCCCAGCTATGGATTAAGTAGTATGATTGCTGTTCTTTTACAAGGATGGCTTTGGCATTAAATTTACCGAGCAAGGTTGATAGGCTATTAAACAAAGAAACCAAACTAAACTAAATGAATTTAAGATTATTGATATTCATTGTTGTAATTTATTATTAACTCACCATATCTGGGAACAAACACACACACAATTGAATACTGGAAAATATAAGGATAACTTAGAGTTGTTTGGTTGTCTTTTTCATAACAGTAAACTATGAGTGTCCAAGATAGAACTATTTGTATATTAAAATTCAAACATATCAATTTCACCTGTTTCATATTTTCTCAATCAACAGGCAATAATGAAAGTTTAGATTAATGTTTCAATTTTAATGTATACATATGTTTATAATATGTATAAGTATGTATGTAAGGATGCATGTGTATATATATGTGTATATATATATATATATATATATATATATATATATATATATATATATTTAATCCATGGAAAATAGTCTGTGACCCTGGGTTCCATGGAGTTTTTTGCAAACAACAATCATCAGGCAGTTAAGAAGATGGTGACAACCAACATTGTTATAATATATATATATATATATATATATATATAATGTAAATGTTTATGCAATGTGTGTATATATCTATATATGAAGTAAATATGTAATGTATATAGATCTATATATGAAATATGATTTGTGCATGTGTATATATTTGTTATATGTATACACATAATGTATCTATGTATAAAATGTGTATATATATATATATATATATATATATATATATATATATATATATATGTGTGTGTGTATGTATATATGTGTGTGTGTATGTATATATGTATGTGTGTGTGTATGTATGTATGTGTGTGTGTATATATGTATGTGTGTGTATGTATATATGTATATATATATATATATATATATATGTTTATGTAGTAATAAATAAGGGATATTTTAGTAGTATAGCTTTTTACTAATTTAACTCAATGTGGGCGCCTGCGTGGTATAATGGTGTTAGCAAGGTAGGCTTGCAGACCATTGCTAGTAAGTTCGATTCTCACTGGGAGCCCCATACTTCTGCTCTAGTACAAAACCTAACAAAGCTTAGTAAATGATTGCTAAATTATTGTGTGTGTGTGTGTGTGTGTCTGTCTGAGCTAACAAATAAATGCTACACAACGTGTATGGGAATGCAAGTGAAAAACCAAAACAAAGAACTGCTAACTGTGCCCGGTGATGTAATACTGAAACCGGACCGGAAGTTGGGACAACGTCGACTCTGCAACCAGGTGGCGTTCGTGTCTTCCACCTCTCCCACGTTCAACGTTTTCTTGGAAGTACCCTTATTTTTACAAGTTCAGTCTACCCACTAACATCAGTAGTTACGCATTCAGCGTGCTACTCTACCGCCTCTAAAAGCTGTGTAGACGAGAGAAAAGATTAGCGATTGCAGTTCATTTTTTTTTCCCCACTAAAACTCCACAGAGGCGAAAGCTAGCCCGTGCCCCTGAAGTGGTGGTGGCGGTGGTGGGAATGCTCTTCTCGGGGGAAACAACAACAACAACAACAGAAGAAGAAGAAGAAGAAGATTCAACATCGACAGTAACAACAAGATGTCTTTAAATGTTGTCGGAGGTGGCACCTGGTCTAAAGTATCTGAGGTTTTCCGTGGTGATACTTATGTCAAGGCATTGTCCAGTGAAGTTGGAGTTCCGGATGACTCCATACGGATGTTTCTCTCGCTTCTTGCAGGTAAGAAGCAGTAGATAAACTTAAAAAGTGGCGAAAAATAGTAATAATAATAATATTGACATTTTTTATTTTTATTTTCTTACTGGTCAAGCGAGTAATTAGTATGTTTTTAATTTGCATTTTTTTTCTCTTAAGGTCTAAGTAAAAGCTATATATCTATATACGTTTTTTCTTGTGAAATATATATACATAATCTTTTTCTTCCTGGGTATATATATACATACATACATACATATATATATATATATATACACACTCACAGACACAGGAACTTTTTTCTTATATATATATATATATATATATATATATATATATATATATATATATATATACTTCTGATTACCTGCAATAAATGTAAATTCCCCTCTCTTCAAATATCGGATGGATATTTGCAATAAAAGGAGATATAAGTATTTTTTAAAAGATAATATAAAAGAAGGGATAGTTTATGTATTTGCTATAAAAATATAAGACGAGGGAGATATATATGCGTATGTATATATATATATATATATATATATATATATACAAAGCTTCCCCTTTTTTTCCTTGCAGACCTCGGACATTTGCAGATCTGTCTATAAACGCATATTAGAAGAAAAAATCACTTTTAAACTTGTTAAACCGTTAATATTTCTCGTTATATTCAAAATCTTTAATGCATAAATTCTTTTATCATTGCAACCAGATCCTAAAATAAATAAAAACTTCTGACAACATCTACACTAAAAAGTAAACTAATGCCAACAAACCTTTTTTTTTTTTCTTTCGTTTTCCCCATAATTAAAAAAAAATGGTTTTAATTTGAAAGACGCATAAAGACTTGATTTTTATTTTCATGTTTGTCGGGGGGAAAAAATCAGGGTTTTTATTTTATTTTTTTTACTATAAGAACTGTTGAATATCTAACAAAAATTATTGTAAATAGCCCGTTTTTTATCTTCAGTAAATTCAATGATTAAAGAAATCTGGGCCTTTTTCCAAAATTAATGTCTTCTAAGATTAAAAAAAAGATTGTGATAGCCTTATTTTTTTTATTTTTTTTATTTTTTACCTGAACATGCAAGATAATTTCCTGCTTATATATTTAACGATTATTTCTACCGTTTTTAAACTTATTTATTTCGATTATTACTTAAGTCTTTAGGACTAGCTACAGATATTAATTGTAGATATGATGCAACTAAGGTTTCTGAGAAAAATCTTAGGGGTTTTATGTATATATTGTATATAGAAAAAAAATCTTCTAAATAAGTCAAATATCAACAAATACCCGGGATGCTTTGCACACTCGTGACGTCACTTAAGGCAGTTGGATCTTCTTTTGACTTTTATTGTCATAATAACACTCTTAAAGTTTGCCATCATAATTATTGCAGCAGAACTACTAGTAATAATAATAATAATAATCGTCATCATCTAAAAAAGACGGCAACCTTTTGAACCCTGAACCTTACAGCCAGATTCCCTCCCTCCCTTTTTCTGTCTTCTCTGACCTGATTGTTGTTGTTGTATTTCAACAACACGCTACCATCATCATGTGTGGACCCCAACGTTGTTTGTTTTTCTATTGCAGTTTTTTAAAAAAAATTCTATAGATCGCCCTCTTTGATTGTATCCTATAGGTTTTTTTTTTTTTTGGTTATTTAGCATAATTTAGCTGACATTACTAAAAAGAAAAAAAAATTAACCGTTTTTTTGTTTTTTTTTGCTTTTAGGTTTTTTTTATATATAAAAGGTCAGATGTTGAAACTGATTTGTCCCGATAAAACTTTTTTTCCTTGTGAGAAGAAACAAACACACACTTTTTTTTTTTTTTTTTTTTTTTTTTTTCTTCTTTTTTCCAATTATACTTCAACATTTTTTAATCTTCATTCTACTAATTTTGTCTGGAATTTAATAAACTGACATTGCTTATAACAAAAACCAGATCAGTACCTAATTTTCTTATTTGCAATATTCATAATTTATTTAAATTATAAACTACTACCAGTTTATTTGCCAACAAACTCATTATTTATTTTAAGTTATTCAGTCATTAATTTACTTTCATGCATTTTTTAAAAAAGTCTCAATAAAATTAAATTATAAATTTCAACAATGATTTAGGTGGGTTTTTAAGTTTTACTCTTAAGGTTAACATTGTTGTTGTGCTTTTTTTATTGTAAAAAAAAAAAACAACCAACTATTTAGATCAACATGTGTATCATAATTGTCGCTGTTTTAACATAAGATAAAAAAAAGACTTGCATAGAAATGAAACTGTTAATTAAATCTTCAAGACTTGAAGATCTATTAATTGTAATTAATTACAAAGGTAGCGCTTCACTTTCAGTCATTACTTTTTCTACCAATTTAGAGCAAACTGGTCTTTTTGCTACCATATCTCTCTAATACAAAAGAAGAAAAATCTTTGCAATTTGTTTTAACTACTGAAATTCTCAATACTTTACAAAAAACCCAATTGTAACGGTTGACTTCATAATCAACAAGTGGAAAAAATATCTTGGTTTGTTGATCTCAATGAGGTATTAAAAAAATTACAAATGTCTGCTGTACGATTACTTTTTAAGTTTAAACCCTTTTTTATTTTTATTTAAACACTAACTCCACTCTTCCATTCTTTGTTAAGTTTAATTTATATGCCTTAAAAAAACCCCTGAATAACCTCCATCCCAGGTAATGTAGACGTGGGTTTTTCTCCTAGCTCCTAACCAACCATCTTCCCTCTTTTAAATATGACCTTCATTCATGACTCCCGCCTTGCCCTTTCCTTATTCATCTCTCTCTCTCTCTCTCTTCAATATGAACGTACACACGTGGAGTCAATTATTTCATATCTACTTCTTGGCTTTATATAAGTAACATATCTTACTGATAATTTTGTTCTTTCAAAAAGAAAAAATACGTCCCCCAAATACTTCTAAAATCTACTCCCATTTGAAAACAGAAATACTTTTCTTTGTTTTATATTTTGCATTTTCAAAATAAATAAAACATTCAACGTTCTCATCTTTCCATAAAAATAAAATATATCACGGATTGTTTTTTGAAGTTTTTGGTGTGTGGAAAGAAGGAAAACTGAAGGCAGGAGAACTGATGTTGCAGAAAAGGCGAAGATTTTAGTAATATATATATATATATATATATATATATATATATATATATATATATAGTACCTGTCAAAAATGACTTCTTTTCATGGACATGGAATGTGAATGAAACTTAATATTAATGATGACCAGCCCCTCTTCCCTCTCCCTGACGGCTTTCTGTTCAGTGCACGTAAATTCGTAAATATGCATAAATAAGATTTACGTAGAGATCAGCATTTCTACGTAGGACCAGTGTAGTATCTGTGCGTTCTGCCTTATTTAGTATTCCCAAGTTAATTTTACTGTACTTAGCCAAGCAGCAGAATACTAGCTTCTATTAGTAGGTATGTCATTTGTCTGCCTACCTACAGATCTTAGTTGGGTCGGCTGAAAAATTCATAGGCTGACCAAGATATTTTCATGGAATGTGACCTAATGAGGTTTATTTTTCAATATTGTCTACAAACTTCTTCCATCGGTGTTGCAGTGCTTGGATCCCATTGGTTAAAACAGTCATCAACAGCAGACATGACAGTATCGTATGAACTTTTCAGCCCACTCTCATACATTCAAATCAGGGGTGATTCATTTTGACATTGAGGTTTTTCTTGCAGTCAATATAAATGTGAGTTTTAAACTTACAAAAATGTCCAGAAGTTCCTATTTAAATAAAAAAAATAGAATTGTAATAATAAAAAAATTACCCAGATCTTTGTTATAGCTATCATAATGAAAATAACTCCTATTTTATTCATATTATCTATTCTAGCCGTGAATAAGATAGTAAAGCAGACTTAGTCCCATAGCCTTGGTGAGCCACCAGTCTAGGGAAAGGGTAACTCTGGATTCAAATCCTCTACTGACATATGTGCCAGCATGGCTGTGTAAGGATCATTATTCCTTTTATCGATCTTAAGGAAGGCCTGTTTAATAGATCCATACTTGTTGTGGCTTACGCTGACTGTTGTGGGTAATGACCCCCCCCCCAAAAAAAAGGTGTCTTATTTTTTATCCTAAACTCTATCTGGTTGTGAGGCTTTGTTTCTTGAGCTCTATGGAATGTGGAGTATGCCTTCTTGACACAGAGCGGTAATACCTGTTAGGGTCCCATCTATGGGTCAAATAGATCTGTTTAAAGATTATTTATATTCAATAGGACTGTGTAGCAGGAAAAATCTCTTAATTACTAAAAAAAAATCCCCCCCCAAAACTGTAAATATAAAGATACAATGAACACAATTCCTACACCTTTAAGCATGAAATGACCCTGATGAGTTGACATACTGTTAAATCAATCTGTTAATAGATCAGTACTTGAACTTCTTTTCTCTTCTACTCTTAGCTATGAGGAAGATAGTACAGCACACTGAGCCTCTCTAGCCTTGAGGAGCAGTCAACCTAGGACAATTCTGGATTCAAATCCTTTACCAACATGTCATGAAGTTAATGATACTGATGTAGATATGTTTGCTAGAGAATCTCATTGAATTGCAGAGTGATGAAATATTTCAAGCCAGATTTAAAGATGGGGAAACAATATCTGGAAAGTAATGGCACTGTCAAAAAAATATCCACAATCCTGGGAGAAAGTGCAATTGCATGTTCCTGGTTTTCTTTGATCTTGCCTTGTTGAATCTGATTTCAGTTATGTCTCTAACTTACTATCAAAAGCTCACAGCTGATTTGACATTGTACCAAAGAGCTGATTTTTGATTATCAGCAGCTCTAGATCTTGGGAGTGTGGAGTACTCCTTCATTGCCATGACTCCCAAATCCACTCTGATCCAGGAGTGATAGCACCTGTTAGGTCAAATAGATCTATTTGAAAATTATTCATATTCAATAGGACTATGTGCATGAAAAAAAAAACTCTTAAATAACTACACAAAAATACAAACATACAATAAATGCAATTCCCTAACCCCATAGGCATAAAATAACCCTAGATAGGTTGACATGACATTAAAATTAATCATCTACAATGTTCCTTTTGTCATAGGTTGATGGTGCAAGTTGTGATGTTTTTTAAGAAGGAAGAGGGGTGTCCTCGTGGTGTAATGGTTAAAGTGATGGACTTCGGAATCGTAGTATGCGAGTTTAAAATCCAGTTGCGCTATTACGTTCACTTTCAGACAAATACCCTTGGGAACGGTATGAACCCCCTTATCCTCCCAGTTATGGGTTAAATAGTATCACTACTGTTCTAGAAAGCTGGCTTTGGCATTAAATAACCTACAAAGGTTGATATGCCATTAAAACAAAGAAACCAAACTAAGAAGGAAGGCTACTAAAAATTAAGATGAAAAAAATATTAATGAAAATTAATAGTTGATAATGCTTCATAAAATTTTTAAAAAAATTTGTTAATGATTGGTTTGGGAATTAGTTTTTAGATTAGGAATAACATTTCAATTGATTATGGCATGTATTAGAATTTTTGAAAACTTGTTTTTCTTACCCTGTGATTATATTAATAATGAAAACTTCTTCTATTGGAATAATAATCTGATTTTTTTTTTTCTATGATAAACACAAACTTATTGACCTGGATATGACACTACATTTTATGATGAGTCTCAAAGATTTGAGGAGTGTTGAGTTCCATTTCTCACAGTTTCATTGTAACCCGCACTAATAATACCTGTTAGTCCTATCTAGGAGTTGGATCTGTTTAAAAATTATTTGTATTTAATAAGAATACTTGATGCCATGTAATTATAGATTATTTGTATTGCAAATTATTACTTGAAGCTATAATTGTTCACTGAGGATTATAGTTAGTTACTTGAAACCCTATGACGACAAACAAATTATTTTTAAATAGAAATAATTACTTGAAATCATAATTATTTGTATTAGATAGGAATACTTGAAACCATACAGCTGTGTGCAAATTATTTGTATTAGAAATACTTTATATATCTATGTGCAAAAAACACAAATGTAAATATAAACATACAATTCTCTAATGTTTACACATTGAATAACCCTAGGTGGGTTGATATGCCATTAAAATCTATTAACAAGCCTGCCTAGCTCTTACTATAACTTTTCTTTCTTTTTTTTTTTTTTTTTCTGTCCCTATATTAAAGTGTGAAAATTAATTTTGTCATTTTCTTAGCTTAGATTAGTTTGGTACAAGGCTAGAAGGATGAGACATCAAGTGAAAATCTACTGGCTTAGCTCAGTATGAGGCACTTTAAAAAAAAATTATCTTAGATTTGGCATAAGGCCAGAAGTATGGGACACCTAGTGAGGCTTTAACTCACCACTCAGTAGTAATTGATCTTTAAGACTGTCTTGCTAACCATTACATCACAATGAGGAGTTTTAAATTGTAGATTTCTTGGGTTAGAGGGAAAAAAACAAACCTTTTCCTTATCTAAAAATTAAAGTTCAACTGTATTATGTTTACTACTAGATGTCATTTGAATGTTCATTTAAGTTAGATTCAATTTTGTTTTAATGCATTTAATGAAGTTTATTTATTTTTCTTATTTTATTTTATTTTTTTTCATTTTTTAAGTTTATATTTCTATGAAGTTAATCCTTATTCTTTGGTCCAGTTGAAAATATCCTTACTACCTAATGCAAACTGCTATAGCCCAGTCAGCTGGGGCTGTAGAATATACCGATTGCATCTCTGCAGAGAGATACCCCTCTCCCACTCCAGAGTATCCTGGACATGGCACTAAATCTCATGGTGAGGCTCTAGTAATGCTGAAGCTTTAGGAAATGAGGAGTCTTCCTTCATTGCCATTGCTCCCAGGTCCACTGTGACCTTGAGGGATAGCACCTGAATGGGTCTTATCTATGGGTCAAATAGAACTGTTTGACATTTAAACTGAGTGCAAACAAATGACTAATGCTAAATTGAATTGTTTGAAATAGAAGTGTTTGATCATTTAACTGTGTGTAAACAAATGACTGATGTTTAATTGAATTGTTAGTGATACATAGCAATACTTGAAACCATTTAACTTTGACTTATGCTAAATTGAATCGTTAGAAATAGGACTGATCATTTAACTGTTTGTATCTACAAAATGTTTACACATCATATACATTTAATATGTATGTAAAAACAGGATTTGGCATTAAATAACCAACAATGGTTGATATGCCATAAAACCAAATCAAATAAACTGTTATCGCCATCTTATAATAGCTATACTTCGAGGTTGCAGTCCAACACTCTAACCATTATGCCATGGGGACTTCCCCCATAATAGTTAATGTACCTAATTTATAAGCTGCTGTTGGAGAACAGGATGTATTACCTAATTCCTGTTTTGTTTTGTCTTTTCTATTCTAAAATGTTTTTCATTTTCAACGTAATGAAAATTAAGCCTCAATAATCTCATCTGTTATGAAATGTTTCAATTATCTTGGAGTATCATGATGTAGCCAAGCTTATTTATTTTAAATTGGGAAATGTTTACAATTAATGAAGCTGCAAAAATCATTCCACTTGTTGAGGAAAATATTGACAATGTTCATGTTCTAATTGGCTTTTGTTGGTATTTGTATAAGACTGAAGTATTGTAGATTTTATAAGTAGACTATATTGCTCAAAGCTAACAGTTCTGAAAATGACTTTAAGTTGCAAGATTAGTTAGATTCATTACCATAAGATTGATCTAGAAAAAAGATACTTTCATCCTTGTAGAGTACTTGAAAAAGTCTTATTCTGTACAATAGGTATAGGGTATGAAAAACTTTGTAAAATATCTTGCTCATTTTTGCTTTATTGTCTATTGATGTACTTGGACGAGGGTGTCATCTAAATTGTTGCTATAGTTAGAATATTTCGGTCGCTGTACCTTCGGGGTCTTCATGTATCAGTCATGTTTGCTAATCTGATTTTGAACCAAACCCTTTATTAGATTTATGAGGGATTGATCCCCCTTAAGTTCGTCATGATAACAACAACAGAGATAAGGATACTAGTCAGAGTACATTAGTGTATGATAATAATTTCTTATCTCAGAAATTCAGACAAAAATGTTAGTTTTTAATTTAGCTTGCACCACGTTTGAATAAGGAAGTAATATTTTTTACTTTAGATATTTGTACTATGTACTTAGAAATACTTGAAGTGTTCTATTTTATGATGGTGTAAGAGTAATTTTTTTTTTCTTTCTTTTACGCATTGTTTGGCACAAAACTGATTGTGAGGCACCCAAACAGAATTGAACTCAATAGCCTGTGAAACTGGCCTTGATAACAATTACTCCTAAGCAGGTACCCTAGAATGTTAATGATAGACTATTGTAGATGTTTATAAAGATAAACTGGCTTGTTGGGAATTTTTATTATATATATATATATATATATATATATATATATATGGCATTGTAGTTTTATAACATCTATTTGCAAAATACTGTGAAGGCTGGGCATTTAATTGGAAATATTTTCTAACTGCAGTTATTTTTTATGTTATTTTCTAATTGCTTATGAGGGAGGGATGACCAAGAAGGGAATGACCTAGAGCAGGCTTTCCACCTATTCATCCCACAGTCCACCACATTTGGCAAATCATTTCTCAAATTTCTTTGAACCTTCAAAAGATCAAAAAGTCCTCTTCTTGGTTGGGCCAAGAACTTTTATCACCTTCTTATACATAATAGCATATTACATTTGTTACTCTACTGTGAAGCTTGCCCTGTCAACAGGACTAAAGTATGACTGCAAAGAGGTAAGACTTACCTTCCCTCCCAGACTAAATTTTATTCAGTGGTGAGGCTCCAATTCTGGAGCTCTGGAGAGCATGGATTACTCCCTTCATCATCATTACTTTTAAGTTTGCTTTGACCTGGAGTGGTAGTATTTGTTAAGATCTCATTGATAGATTAAATATGTCGGTTTAAAGATTTTGTATTAGATTGGAATAAATGAAAGCAGATTATTTGTCCTGGTTAGGAATACTTGATACCATTGTTACCAAATAAGTATTTACCCAACTGCCACAAACAAGATGTGACACAAGAGTTTGTTTTTTGAGTTTAGCAGAATATAGCTAGTTTGAAATCAGAATTTTCCTTCTCCTAGACTAGTTACCTAAATAAAGCTGAAGAGCAGTCTACCTTACCCAGTCAGCTGGGGCTGTAGAATACACTGACTACTTCTCCACAGAGGGGTAAGACCCCCCTTGCAATAAATGTCCTGAATATGATGCTAAACAATCTGATGGTGAGGCTCCAGTAATGCTGGAGCTTGGGGAATGCGAAGTACTCCTTCATTGCCATAGCTCCCAGGTTCACTCAGGCCTGAAGTGGTAGCACCTGATAGGTTCCTATCTATGAGTCAAATAGAACTAAACTGTGTTAATGTTAAACTGAATTGCTTGAAATAGGACTGTTCTGACATTTAAACTGTTTACTTATGCTAAACTGAATTGTTTGAAATAAAACTGTTCATTTGTATAAAAATGGATATGGCATTAAATAACCTACAAAGGTTGGTATGCCATAAAACCAAAAAAAAGTCTACCCTACCTATAACTGAATGAAGAACAGAGGGATTCATGCTTTTCCCAATGGCATTAACACAAAGTAAAACATAGCCTTGTCCAGGATTTGAACTTGGATTGAAGATTTCTTTTCCTATCATGATAACTATCATGTTAAGTCCACACCTTTTTAGAGAAAGTAAATGAGATTTGGTTTTGTTTTTTCACTGACTACTTCAGCTTTCACACTGTTTTTGTTTTTTTTCTCTCTATAAGTTTCTATAGATCAGTATCTTACAAATAACTGGAAAATATTTCCTCTACTGACAATACCTTCAAGATCCACTATTTTTATTAAAAATATATTATAAAATTCAATATCCTATGTATAAGTTTAAAGAATTAATTTTAAAGGTCATAGTTTTAACCTAACTTCTATAAGAAGTTTTTTTTTTTTTTTTTTCGGATTTCATGCCTAGTTGATAATTTCTCTAATTTTTAACCTCATAATTTAAACTTATTGGCAGGTGTCATTGTCAATATTCCATTGTTATTAAATGCTTTGAAATGTGCTTTTTTTTTTTTTTTATAGTCACATTCCACACATTCTATTGGTAAAATGATTTGGTTGGATCTGAATCTGAACCCATTTGTTTTTCAGGTGGCTGCTTACTTAGGTGTGTAGGTAATCCATTTTGAAAAACTAGACAAGCTTAGCTATCCTGCCATTATTAAATACCTGCACAAGAAATCTGTCAAACCTTAGGATTCAGTGTTCTAGTTGTGATACATTGAAAAGGGAGGGGAAAAAAGGAATAAAAATGAATAAAATTGGGCAGCTGAATTCAATTATTGGGAGGAAAAGCTTGAAAAATGATCTTTGGATCAAAAGACCTGCTGCTGCAACAATATTGTAAACTGTTTACATAATGTCATAGTGAACAAATGGGGTGGGGGACTGTTTGGTATGTACCTTGAATATACGCGCTTAAATCGGCGCCAGTAGGTGTCGTCAGTGATGTTTAATCTTCTGGGTCATTGAGGAGTTTCGGGTCTTGCAACATCATACTCCCCTCACCAGAATGACCCCCTCAGAGATGCTCAAACTCTGAGTCACCTACCCTATAGGACGCTGAAACAAACTTATAGCTTGGACGGCTCGAAATGAGTTGGTATGAAAGTGTATAGTGTATCCTGGGTATAATACGAAACCGTATCTGATGATGAGACTCTAGTTCTGGAGATATTGGGGACTATGGAGTACACCTTTGCTATTACTTCAGTGTGGTAGTACCTGTAACAATTTCTAATCGATACAAGAATGAGAGGAAGGTTTACAATTTAAGTTGGTAACCAAACTAAACAGCTATTAAAACTAGAAATATTCTATTTCTCCCTTAACGAAGAAGACCAAATAATTTCATTTGCTTGAATATCTGTAAATTGAATTACTCTCTTTGAAAGGGAACTGTATGAAAAGAGCAAGATTAAATTTTCCAGAAAACAAATGAAGTTTTTTGATTCTATCTGCACCTGTTCACCCATTAGTTATTATGAATCTGCTAAATTCTCTACATCTTTTTTTTTCTTCTTCTTTTCCTCTAATATAACAAAAGTACTTGCTTAGCTTTCAATTATGTAAATGGTCATATTGTTTCCATTTAAGTTCACAGAGAAAAGCTTCATTTCATTTCACTCATTAGTGTTACAAGAAAAAACATGTAGCTTCAAAGTGGACTGTAGAAAAATAATGAATAGATGGCAAACATGTAATTCTCCTGAATTACTGTTACTTTTTAAAATTTATTTCATGGGCATTGTATGTGTACACATGCACGTGTGTGTGTGTGGGTTTTGTTTCAATAGCATATACTGTCAATGGTGTTTGGTGACTGCCAGTTTTACACTTAACCTGACCAAAAGGCTCTCATATAGTGGGTATTACTTTTATATACTGTTGTTGAGAAAGATAATCTCGTTTGTAAGGCATTCTGGGAAGGGTGATGTAGTTCATTTTTGTCATATTGTGATTTGATAATTTATTTACTGTTCAATTTGTTATTTTATTCATTTTATTAGTCAAAGACTTATCAAACTAAATGGCTAAATAAAATAATAGTGAAATAAACAGAGGAAATAGATAAATTACAAAATAAATATAATGATAAAAATAATCTGCCTTTCATGCTTTCCACAATAGTATATAAAGGGATAACCACCATATGAGAGTCTCTTGATCTGATGATTGCATAAGTGAAAAATTGATTGTCACGAAGCACTATTGACTCTGTTTATACCATTGAAACCTTCATCTACATATGCTTTATCATTGATAGTGGGCACTCTTTCTTTATGAATATACTAAATACATACGCGCGCGCGCGCGTGTGTGTGTGTGTGTGTATATGGCGACTGTAGTCAAGGGCAACCCAAAGGCTCCCTTTTCAATAGTTACTACACCAAAGTGTAGGGGAGGGTGCTACTCCTTTCCTCAGATTGCTCCACTTTACCCTTGTTAAGTACCCTATAATGCTGAGTGTTAAGCAAGGAGGCATCAAGTACCTTTCTTTTTTTTCAAGTCTTTGTATGATTTGACCTGGGATTGAACTCTAGTCTCCTGAGCCATTGGCGAACACTACCCACTAGGACCAATGGGCCAGTGTGTGAGTTGTTTGTGCCCTCCCCCTCCCCCAGGGTATCTTACCCTGGAACATGGCATTTTCTACCTTTAGTAACAAAGATTATACTGACATTTTATGACTAAGATGATTTTTTAAATTTTTTAAAAATTTTTTATTAGTGCTTATCATTGAAGACATTTTGCATTATTTACTAAGCTTTGCTTAGTTTGGCACACAAGCATCAAGTTACTTAGAGTGTTTTCTGTTTCTTCAAAGCTGTTCATCTAATGTACCTAGGCACATCACTACTTAAATCTTGTAGGTATTTCTTTGTTACCTGAGATTGAAACATTAGAAATTATATTTGGAGAATTTCTTTCCTGTTTAAGGAACTAGTGCTCTTAATTCGTATGCAGGTTTATTTAAGGTAGCAAGTATTTTTTTATTTTTTATCTTTATTGCTGCTTTTATAATAGAAAAGTGTTTAATTATCCAATATGTACTTAATAAAATAAAAATGTAAAAAAAACATTAAAACCAATTCTCTTCCATTAGAATAACTAGCTGAAAATTCTATCGGCCTGATTTGAAGCTAGTTTCTATAGAAACCTTAAATAAAGTCATTTGTTCTTATAAGAGACGATTTTGAGACATCAAGAAGTTAACATATTTAGTGACTTTTGCTTGAGTAATAAATGTATATATGTTGCCTTGTCAACAAATATGTCAACTGTATCCCTGGTAGAAGGTGTCTTGAATATAACATTAAATTGCATCTGATGGTGAGGCTTCACTTCTGGAGATATGGAGGTGCCCGTGGTGTAATGGTTATCGTCACAGGATATGGACACGGCGATACGAGTTCAATTCCTGGACAAGACTGATTGCATTTCACATAGCACTAATACCCTTGGGAAAGGTATGAATCCAATTATTCTCCCTCCAGCTATGGGTAAATAGTAGGGCAGACTAGGTTCTTCAGCCTTGGTGAGGCAACTAGTCTAGGAGAAGGAAAACTCTGAATTCAAAACCTGCTAAACTCCGCTTGAAAATTGACCTTGTATCATATCCTGCCCGAGCGGAGGGGTTGGGTAAATAGGTTCACTTCTGGAGATATTGGGGACTACAGAATACTGCTTCATTGTCATTACTCCTAGGTCCACCCTGACCCAGTGTGGTAGTACTTGTTAGGGTCCCATCTATGAATCAAATAGATCTCTGAAAATTATTAGTATTGGATAGGAATACTTGATGCCATATAACTGTAAATGATTTGTATTAATAGTTACAGGATGCTATAATTGTTTTCTAAGGGTTATTATTGTTAGTTATTTGAAACCATACAACTGCTTGCAAATAAATGATTAGGAGATAGAAATAATTACTTGAAACCATATACCTGTGTATAAATTATTTGTATTAGATAGGAATACTTGATATCATAACTATAAAAAAAAGAACTTAACAGCTACATAAAAAAAAAATGTAAATGTGCAATAAACATGATTCCCTAACCTGATGCCATTTAAAAAAATAAAAATAAAAATAAACCCGACAGGTTGACTTTCTATTAAAAGCATTCAACCAAATATATAAACAACACAATTTATTTTTAAAGCCTTTATCTTCTGGTGCCAAATAAGTCCTAATTTTAGTTAGGAAATTTTCAACTTGATGTCTACTTTATATGGTTAAACAACCTTATTGGATACAAAAAAACCAGTTTAGCATTCTACTAACATTGTAAATTGAACCCTTTATTTGAAAAAAAAAAATTTTTTTAAGTTTTGGTATTTTCCAAATCTAATATGCTAAAGCTGCTAAAACTTTGATATCCAGAAGTAGCAATCCTTGAGTGATGCAGTGATTAATAAAGAAAGATATTTGGTGGGTTTATTGTAATATATTTAATGAATAATAATCTTATGTCATCTTTTCCATAATTTAAAGAACATGTCTTAGGTTGATAGAATATTTTATAAGATTTTTTTCTCATTAACATTGACTTCACTCTGGCACAAATCCAAAAAAAAAAAAGTTATGTAATTTCAATCCTTGTATTTCAATACCAATTTATTAGTAATTTTTTTTCCTAATTATAGTTATATAGTTCTTATAGTTACTTTTTGGAAATGGTTACAAAAGTTAATTAATTTTGGCTTATATTCCAAATATCTTTCAATATAAAATATCTCACACACACACGCATACATCGAGTAAATAATGACTGTGAATATCCAAAGAAAGAGTGCTCAATGTACAGCTTTTTAATACAAAATATACCTGCAGAGCAAAATATAGTTTTTTGTTTAAAAAAACAAGAAATTTAGAAATAGTATTCCATTTCTGTACTATTTCTAATTTTTTTTTTGTTTTTTGAACAAATATATAAAACATGACATACGCACACACACACACACACACACACACATACACACACACACACATAGGTTCTGTACCTTGATTTTATTTTTGAATTATGAAAAATTCTGTTATGGTAACAAAAAGCATTATTAGCTGTTACCATGTTGTTTTTTCTAAATGCATGCTATGCTTTTTGTGATGTATTAGCAATTTGGTCTCCAACAAAATTCCTTGTTATAGTAAAATGTTCTTTTTGTATCTTTGGTTCCTATCTGAAGCTAAGTATATTAAAATAATTATTTTTCATTTTGTAACTTTTAAAATTTTATCTTAGTTTTTAAAATAAGCATAGGATTTCCATGGGTAACAGATTGTACACTCATCCTATGCAGGCCAATCCATATGTAAACCTGAAAGGATAAGAACTAGTATTGAATTGTAGTTATTTTTATTATACTGTTAACATATATCTCCTGAAAAAAATTGAGCTCATTTGGATCTGAAGAATTGGTTGTTGTCATTAATAGTATAGCATTATGTTAGTATTTTATTATTAATATAGTTACGTATTAAACCTAGCTTAATCTGGCACATGGCCACAATTGAGAGGATTTAATGAAGATAGAAATCACTATTAAATTTAACTGAGATTTGTTAACCATTATGCTATTGTGTGTGTAAAAAGATATTTTCTAAAACTATTTCATTTTCTTGATGCGTACTTGAGATATTTATAATTAGTAAAACTGTTACAAATTGTACATCATTAAAATAATTATGCAGTAAGTTAATTCTAATTTAGATGTGAGGAAGTTTAAATTGACTTTGAAAATATCAAGGACAGTCTAGGATTGAAAAAAAAGAAAATGACAAAATTTGGTAGGAGTATATTCTTTATGAAATATGAAAAGGGCACGAATCAAATCTCGAATCTAAAGGCTATTAAAAGTCATAATAATTGCACCGATTAACTGGTTGCTTTAAGTCTGTTGTCTCCGTTAGCAAAAAATAATGGTGCAAATTTAAAATGTTTTACTTGCCCTCTACCAGGAAAATAGGATGTGTTCAGGATGCTTAAGAAAAAGTTTGAAATGTTTTTCTCCATAAATTAAAAAAAAAAAAAAATTGTTAGCTTTATTCATATTTCTGAGAAACAAGAAAAATAAAAGTTATTGAAATTTATTTTATTTGAACAAAGTTGAATAACTTTGACATTAAAGTTAAATGGAAGAAATCCTTAAAACTGATGAAGTAAATACAGCACTTTAGATTATTACATACTAACCCTGTCCCATATTCAACTAATAAAAAAATTCTAATAGACTGAATAACAATTACATGGATCATAAAGTACTATGCTTTTTTTTTTTTTTTTTTTTTTTTTTTGCCTAAGTATTGTTTTTTTTTTGCTAATAATTTCTGCTTTAGATTAGGGCTTCTCGAACTTTTTACATTGTAACCAAATTTAATTTCCTTTCACCCATAAATAAATTAATTGAATATTACAAACATTTCTTTTTTTTTTTTTTTTTTTTTTTTTTTTTTTTTTTTTTTTAAAGTTTCGCTGGATGCCTTGATGAGAGGGTTAATTTTTATAAAGTGTTTTCAGTTTCCAGATTAGGATTAAATGCAGAAAAGTCGTAAATGGAATATTGAATCCTATAACACCGCTCACATCAACAAATGCTTGGCAATACAGAAACTGACTTAACAAGTAAAAGATCCAGATATCTTTGCTCAGAACAGGATTTTTCATTAATAGTAATTTCTTTTTAATTTTATTCATTAAAAATCTCTTACAATGGATAAGAATTCAAATTTCAGGCATTGTATTTTGGTCTTACTTTTTCGTTATTTTTCTTTCTCTCTATAATAAGGGCTATTTTAGAATTGTTTTAAATATTTTTATGAAAATATTGTCATTAATAATAGCAAAAAGATCTGGATCTTTTCATTCAGAGCCAGATCATTTGTTTAAATGACCTGTATGCTTGAATGGGTTGTTTGTGTATGACACATCACTAGTGGCTATCGTACCTAACCAGGCATTCTGTTAAGTATACAATACCTAGCAACTAGTTTTCATGATCCAGTGATTTTTTGTTCTCTTGTTAAGAATACAAACTAATAAATTCATTCTCTGTGTACTCCCCCCCACTCCATGCTTTTTATGTCAAAATTTTAGTCACTGGGGGGGGGGGTTATGGATCACTTTCAGAATCACTCCTTTAAATGAATATTGCCTCTGTCCTCTAATAATGTGATTACATTTTAGTATATGAAATTTATATGCAAATGTAATAACTATCATGGGACAGAAGTCGTACTTCTTTCTTGCTTCTGTCCCATATTTGCTACATTTTAGTATATGAAATTTATATGCAAATCTAGCAACTATTACAAGACAAAGGTTGTTGTTTTTTTTAACTTGTTTTTCTTTAAATTTTTTCAATATTGAGATTATTTTACACACTATGAGTAGATAGATGTGAATTCTAATCTTATCAGAGGCTTATTCTTTATTTCCAATTGATGCCACTTACTTAACATGCAATCTAATGATCTCATTGTTTCAACAAGCAACAAAAATAGGTGAAAAGAAACAATGGTGGTAATTATTCATCTAACAAATTTAAACAACTTATAACTATTACTTATTTTTGATGTTTCTATTTATTGTACAGTTTTATAATTACTCAGGCTGATTGTAGACGGCTATATCTACCCAATCTAAAATCAACATTTTTAAAAAATTCCAACTTGATTAATTGACTAAACCTTTCAGATTCCACAATTATAGGGAAGCAAATTTTAGAAGTATGCAAGTAGATGGATTGCACATTGTTTAAAGAAAAACTTGAAGAGGAGATGGTCTCATTGAAAAGATATAAGGAATAAAAACTAAGCAACTTTTTGATGTAAGCTGCAAAACAAACTGGCAGGTTAGTTGGTTTTCCATCATGTTGCAGTTAACATAATGGTTGTTTTTATATGAAATGAAATCAGCAATCTAAGTTCAAATCCTGGACAAGGCTGTTTGTGTTTCACTCCTAGCTAATTCCTTTGGGTGGAAAACCTTAATCTATCTGTTCTCCCCCCCCAACTATGGTTTAATAGTAGGGGAGATTGGTCTCTTTAACTTTGGCAAAGGTAATTAGTCTAGAAGGAAAACTCTAAATTCAAATTAGTTGTATTCAGCTTAAAAATTGATCTTGTGTCACATCTTACCCATGGCAGGGGTTGGGTAAATATATACATATCATGTCAACCTATGCTCAAGTCAGTTTAAAATTAAGTTTTCAATTGTATATTGAACAAATATATATATCTTCACAATCATTCTAAATGGGTAAAAACTTTATAATTAATTGTATTGTCAATATTTTAAGAGCCAACAAATCATTTTAAATGTTATCTCAAACAGATCTATTTTGACCCATAAACAGAACTATTTTATTACCACTCTCTTGACTTATGAGTAATGACACCAAAATGATACTCTACATTCCCTAAACGCCTTGAACTGGATCCTGACCATTGAATGCAGTTTAGTGTCCTGTCCAGGACACCAGACTAGCATAGATGATGACCATTGATTTTTCTACCCTCAAGTCTCCCACCTCTCAATGCATTTGAGATGGATAATAGGCTACTTAACACCAAAAGTTTTGAATGTGTATAGTTTATTTACTAAGTAGTAATTTACGAAGCTCTTTGCTTCAATGTGGCATAAGGCCGAATGAATGGGGTACCCAATGAGACTTGAACTCACTCATGTATGTTTGCTAGTTAAACCACCACACAATCCTCCAAGCTACTTACAACACTTGGTATTTCAGAGTGGTTACCTTGCTAAGTACTGATCTAGGTTCAATGCTGCTTAACTTCAATAATCAAACAAAAACAAGTGTATTCTACATGCCTTTGAAACTCTTCAAAATCTAGAGAGTAGATATTTCAATTAAATCAAAGTAAAAAGCTGTTGTACTTTGAGTATAACAACAAATAAAGAAAGCTTTGAACCTTTTGTTTCTCTAAGAACTTCTCTTTTAACTCTATTTTGTTTTTGAAATTTTCTATTTGATTTTTTTTCCTGTTTACAAGTGATCATTTTACAGAATTTGATACCCCAAAGCCATATGTCTGATTACATCTTATAAAATGTATATTATAATTAGCATTTAATAGTTACCTTGCTTTAGAAATCATAATAGTCATGCCAAGCATAATTATTGGATGGGTTTGGTATTTTCCTGTAAAATTGAAAGGGAACATAGAAAAATTTATTTATGTATCTGTATGAAAAATAAGTTCACAAGTTTAAATAATGAAAGATTGATTAAAAAAAAAATTTTTTTTTTCTAATGGCATATCAACTCATCAAGGGTTATTTTATGCTGCTGGGTTAGGGAATTGCATACTTTGTATATTTGTATTTGAATTTTTTGTTAGTTTTTTTCTTATCTAATTCAAATAATTTGCTAACAGATCTGTTTGATCCATAAATAGGACACTAACAAGCACTACCACTTAAGGTCAGAGTAGTTTAGTGTCATTGCCAGGACACTGCGGTTTTCTGTAGGGATACAGTTAGCATAGAGAAATATTGAAATTAATAATCAGAAAAAATAATTTGTTAAAATTTTAGATTTAAACAAAGTTTTGTTACGAGAGAAAATATTAATTTCAATGTTTTTGCAGAACATGTTCATCTTTAATTGTGACTTGGTTTTTCAGAAAATTTAAAAAGTGGATGTGTTGGGTACATGATTAGATTTGAAATATTAAAATTGTGCAGAGAAAATCTGTTTTTGTTGTATCATTTGAAAATGAGTTGATTATTATGATTTGCATTGAGGAATAGAATGTTTGATTTTCAGTGACAGTTTTATTGCTCATAAAATGTGTGAAGATAACTCTGTGTTGTTGTTGTTTTTTCCACAGAATTACTTCCAAATTTCATTTTGAATAGCTGAATAGAAGATGCATTTTTTTGGGTTTTTTTTTCTCCTTCTCTCCAAAGGCCAAAAACCTGAATGTGCTAAAGGTCTTCTCTTGACTTCATGTGAATAAATTTTAATCTATTTACTTTCAATGTTGTCACTGTCTGCTCATTGTCCTAGGTCAGATTTTTTATGCCAGTTTTGAACGTTCAGTATGGCCTTGAAGATCAAGCTAAGAAAATTTATAAAAATATTTGATTTTTTGTAAACGATTAGTCATGTTAAAATGTTACTTTATATAAACAAATATGAAATTTTATGAAAGTTGTTATATAGCCAGTTTTTATTTGTTTATTTTTTTTTTTTAATAGATTCTTGGACATTTATTTCAGCTTGACATCTTGTATAAATCAACTTTGTTTATATGTCTCTCATTGTATAATTCAAGAACTGCTAGAGTTATAACAATCAAATTTTCCATGGTTATCAATGGAACCCTGGAATATATCCACAGCATGTTTAATTTTTTTCAATTTAGATTTATTTTATTTATTATTTTTATTTATCTATTCATTATTTTTTCCTTGCAAGAATTACTGTATAAATATAATGCTTAACTGGACCTTTACTTTGTCTATAAGGTTAGCTAAATTTAATCTTTCTTTTTGTTTAGCTGCATAAAATAGATATTTATCTAGAAACCAGAATTATGAATTTTTTTCCCATGACTTTTTCCAGTCACTAGAAAATCAAAACATAACATTGTTTACTATTATATTACAATCAATAGCCACTGTAGTGTAATATGTTAACTTGGTGACATCATTTATTACCTCAATAAGACCTTATAAAAACAGTTTTTGTTATTAGCTTAAAAATTGACTTGTACAGCAGGTTTTTAACTAGTTTGATATCCAGGCTTTTTGCAAAGTAATAATCAAAACACCTATTATCTTACATCACGTATACTTCTGTTTTATTTATAGGTAAATACGAAGAGACATTTATTTAGTACAACATAAGGTAAAAAGTTTTGGGCATCCTGTGAGGATTAAACTCTTTTAATGGCCTGTTAAGTTAGCTTGAAAACCACTTCTTGGCAGTGATGCAGCAATAAGAAGTCACTATTTTTCTTTTGTAACACTTGTTATTTTTAAAGCACAATATGCGTGTTAGTTTAATTTATAGCTTTTTTTTTTTTTTTTTTTTTTTGGAACTAGCTAAACTTCAATTGGTTGGTGTTTGGCTTAATGGTGTAAAATTAGTACAATTAATTATAAATTAATACTATTACAATTTTTTAGAAATAAGTATTTTATTTAGCCCCAGAACAGAATAGCTTGGTAATAATCCATGTATACACAATTCCTCAGTCTGATGTGTGCAAATTAGAATAACCCGCATTTATACTCATCATGTGATGACCAAGTAGCTTGATCTCAGCTTTGTGCAATGGCCACATAATAGGGATATCCTCAAAATAAGTAGGAATGTTTTATATTTGTATGCGTGACAGTTTTCAAATCCTCAAGACTATCTGTTGACACCTGTGTACTTTTGACAAGGCAATGTCTTAAAAACTTTTTCATTGCTTTTTCTTTTTTCTTTTTTATTTTTTACTGATGTTAAATAATGCTACTATTTACTACTGAGGCTTTTCAACATGTGTCAGAATTCACTTATGCTGTTGTTATTAGAATAGAACTCTGTCAAATAGGAACCATCTATACTTTCAATATTCTCCGTTGACTGGGCTTACCCCACCCCCGTCTACAAAAAGGGTGTTCTGGGTATGACACTAAACTGCATCTAGTGGTGAATCTACAGTTCTGGAGATCTGGGGAGTGTGGAATACCCTTTAATTGCCATTACTCTCATGTCCACTGATCTGGGGTGGTAGTACCTGTTAGTCCCATCAAATAGATCTGTTTGAAAATTATTTATATTAGGAATATTTGACTTTATAGCATATAGCCATTTGCAAAAAACTTAAATTATGCAAAATGTAGATTTAAACATTCAATATTCACAATTCTTTCAGCATAAAATAACCCTGGGTGAGTTGATGTGCTGTTAAAATCAGTCAACCCCTCAGTTTTGTTTCTGATAATTTGTAAAATAACTGGATCTATTAATTGTTGATTCTAATCAGAAAGAATGTTACCATTGTGAAGACAAGATTATCTTTGAATAAATTCTTGGCATTCTCTCAGTGTTCTGAAAATCTGATGAAATTTCTTTATTTCCTCGTCTGCATCCTATTTTTGACTTGTGCAATATGCAAAAGGCTTATTCTATTGTTCAATAACTTATTGATATCCCACTTAATTTATGTTTGCTTACAAAGCAAGGCAAGTGTCTGGTCAATTTGAGTTCTGCTTTGGCTATCTGACAGCTAACTGGAGTCTTCTATTATAGAAAATACCACTATTTGATTAATATCATAAGACCAGTTGGCTAGGTAGACTTCTTTTTTTTTATTTTTATTTATACTTTAAGATTTTGATAGAATTAAGGATTTTGCTACAACATTTACCAATATGTATAAATCTCAGGATTAGATTTTTTTTCCCTGTTCAATTTATGGTAAATTTATTGTCAGTAAATTATTTGTGACTAAACTCAAAATTTAATTCATTGCTTTTAAGAATTTAATAAAAACAGCTCAAGGGTTAGGGTTACCCTATTTTACAACAGCAATTAATCTGATATGATAAATTTGACAAAAACTAATTAAAATGAATTATTTATTATTTATTGATGTGCTCCGACTAATGACTCTTTGTTGGTTTTTACTGTATGTATTTATCCAAACTCTCTGTCATGGGCAGGATGTGACTCAAGGCAATCTTCTTTCTCATAGACTGGTTGCCTTACCAAGGCTAGAGAACACAATCTGCCCTATTATTTATCCATAGTTGGGAAGGAGAAGAGATGGATTTATACCTTCCTTCAGCCACAATTGCAAAGTAGACAGCTTTGTCCAGGATTTGAACTTGTTGATTCTTATTTCCTGCAATGATAAATATTACACTAAGCCCCCCACCACTCAGCAGTTTTTGCTTGTTGTACCCTCTGACCAAAAAAAACATTGGGACTCTAACAACAACCAAGAAGAGAACATTAGTCTGAGCCATCAGGAAATAATAAGGATTAATTTCTCATTTCACACATTCCGATACTAAGTAAAAAGAATTTGATTGCATAGATCTGGTCCAACTTGAATAAGTTTTAAGATCCAAGAGGTGATTTTTAAAAAGTTCAATTTATAATTTCATTCATATAATTGTCTGCAAAAAAATGAATTATTTTATGTCTATTTTCTATCTTAAAATGCTTTTCTGGTAAGTCTAACTATTTACATATTTTCTATAATAATGATTCAACTTCTGTATTCAGCTTCTTGGCAAAGCTCAGAATATGCCGACTGTATTCTCTGCAGAGGCTTAAAGACCCCCACAAAAGAGGTGTCCTAGGTGTGACATTAAATTGAATCTGGTAGCTCTGGGAAGTATGGAGTATCCCTTCATTGCCATTACTCCCAGGTCCACTCTGACCCTGAGTGATAGTACCTGTTAGGGTCTCATCTAGGGCTTAAATAGATCTGTTTAAAAATTGTTAGTATTAGGTATGAATATGTGAAACTATATAACTGTTTAAACAAATATTATTAAATAAGAACTGTTAATTTAAACCATGTAATTCTGTCGATTATTAGTATTAAATAGGAATACTTGAAACCATGCAAATTTGTGCCAACAAATGGTTACAGACAAAGTGGCATTTTAAAATAAAACAACAAAGCAATGGCACATTGAAAATATAAATCAAACTTTTATTAATGAATAAATTTTGGCATCAAATAACTCGTATGGAATTGGTATGCTGTGAAATAAAGCAAAGCTATCAAATTTTCTATTTGTAATACCATCAAAAGCGCAAAATGGCACATCATCATAGTGCAATAATATTTAAATGGCTGACCTTTTAAGAATGCAGCCATTTTCAATTGAATTGAGTCATTGGTTTCTGAGTAATTTTTAAGAATCGTTGAAGGTTAATAAGTAGCATTCACAAATAATTATAATATGAATTCTATAAATAGGAATCAATATCAAATATAGGCTATGAAAGACAGTATTTCAAATTCTTTTAGAGGGGAGTTTCCATGGAGTAGTAGCTAACATGTTGAACTACAACCTCATGGTTAGCAAGTTCAAACTCCACTCACACAATCCACTTCCAGACTAATACTTTTGGGGAAAGGTATGAAACCGTCTTATCTCCTCTCTAGATATGGGTTAAATAGTACCACTACTGTTCCTCTGCAAGGATGGATTTGGCATTAAATGACCCATGAAAGGTGATATGCCATTAAACAAAAAAAACAAATTCTTTAACGGATATTTATTTATTTATTTTTTGTGGTGGAGTGTGCATTTTGACTGTTAGCAAATCTTTTATATCTTATTCCCATCATGATGTCAATTTAGAGGTGTATAAAAACCATTATAACTAACTGTATTTAGTTCAAGGAAGAGAAATATGCACTTTTGAAATATCCTTCAACACTTTTTTCCCCTAATATAAAATATTTTCAAATTTGTTCTGTCAGAGCATTTTAAACTGAATATTTACTTTTCTCAGTAACACATTATTCCTAGAATATAAATTTGGTGAGAAATGACACCCGGGGAGGGGGGTCTTATTTAAAAGTTGCTTTTGTCATAATCTTTGTACCTAATATTTCTATATGAATTAAAAAAAAAAATGAACAAATAGCAAAATATGTATACACTCACCAGCACATATAGTGATGAGCAAATTGTCATCTAAATTAGACAAAAATAAAAATAACACTGATATATCTCATTTTATCAGACATATCTACCAAAATTGCAGGAAAATATCTTGAAATACAAGAGATTGAATTTATTCAAAGAAATTGCCATAGGTTTCAATCAGTGCTTCCTGACAATTTCAGAATCTCCTGCAAGCTTTTCCAATGGTTTACTTATTTAGATTAGTAAATGTTGCTGTTATCCTCATCTTCAGTTCATCTTTGGTGTTGCGCAGAGTTTGGATAATCTCTCATTCAACCACACCCCACACATAATAATCTTGAGGATTGAAATCTGGGGAGTTTGGTGGCCAAATGTTAAGTGTGATGTGGTTGCAGAAATTTTCTGACAGCCAACATTGGGTTCTCCTGCTTGAGTAGCATGGTGCAGAATTCTGTTGCCAGACAAAGGGTCTTCTAGCAGCCACCCTCTTGATCCAAAGCAGCTCTACATCTTCCTGACACTAGGTCTTTATTGTGTCTGAGACCATGTGGGAAGATTGAAGTATGATGTTACTGCTGTGCTCCCTACATAATGGACTCGCCCTCCTCCATAAATACACATCAACTAGAGCATCAGATGGAGTTCACCAATCAGCGTGACACAATCACATGTGATACCATTTGCATAGTGGACGGATAGTCACTACCCCACTGGACTCTCAGCTTCCTATAAACTAACTACTGTTTAACCAGGTTCACTTGTATCTTGTTTCTGTTGCTTGAATATATGTTTTTCTGTCAACCTTTTTTGTGTTCCCCGTGTCTTTCTTTTGTCAGCATCACAGCAGTTACCATTGCTAGTATCCTCCCCAAACACCATGTTGTGGACTAGGTGTTTGGTTTTCATCTGAGGAAAAACCAAAACATGTTCAGTTAGAGGGGATGCTTTAGTTTGTTCATAAGCTTTGCAGCGCAGACTTTCTTTTCCTTTGTAGCCTGTGATAAACATTAGCCTTTTCTCATCTTGTACATGAAATAGCAAATATCTTCATGCACTATTTGCCTGATAAGAAACAAAAGCTCAAACAAATTACATGTGCAAAATGATTAATTTAAAATGGCAACAATTTACCCATCACACCCTCTGTGTGTGTGTGTGTGTGTGTGTGTATATATATATATATAATATATATACACACACACACACACACTAGGGCAAGTCAAAGATTTTGAAGTATTTATGTAACATAAGGCACAATTTGTCAGCTCCAAGATGTTATTGTCAAGTTTGTAAAGGTGACAAACTAGTCGACTGAGACACTGAGCTTGCCTAATACTCTGAGTCTTATATGATGTATTCGCCTCTGTGACTTGGAGCACAGCCTCTGAATCTATAGTTTTAGGCCTACCTGATTGTCAAACTTCTTGCAACCCAAGCAAAATTTCTTGAACTCTCCGATTACTGAACTGTGATCAACTCCACCTTCACCTGTCACACAACAAATGATTTTGGTTGCTTCCATGGCGTTATGGCCCAGTTCAAACTCATAAAGCGTAACAGCCCAGTCGGCTGGGGCTGTAGAATATTCTGACTGGATCTCTGCAGATAGGTAAGAACCCCCTCTCCCCCATGAGTGTCCTCGATATGGCACTAAACAATCTGATGTTGAGGTTCCAGTAATGCTGGAGCTTTGGGGAATGCAGAGCACCTCTTCATTACCATTGCTCTCAGGTTCACTCTGACCCAGAGTGGTAGTACCTGTTAGGGTCCTATCTATGGGTCAAATAGAAATATTTCACATTTAAATTGTGTACAAACAAATAACTTACATTAAATTGGTGGAAATAGAAATCTTTAACTATTTAACTGTGTGTAAACAAATGACTGATGTTTAATTGAATTATTAATAATACTTGGAACCATTTAACTGTGTGCAAGCAAATGAGTAATGATGAATAGAATTATTAGTGTTAAATAACAATAGTTGAAACTCTTTAACCGTGTGCCTAAATTGAATTATTAGTGTTAGTTGTAAAGGTTTGGTAGTGAACAATTGGTTTTACATAGCAATACTTGTAACTATTTAACTGTGAGCAAACAAATACAATTATTTGTGTTAGATAGAAATAATTGAAACTATTTAACAGTGTAGAAACAATAGCAATACTACTGTGCAAACAAATTAGTTCCAACTCATTTAAAAATGAAATTACCTATAAAATAATTACTTCCAAATCATGTATAACTATTAAAATGTGTGCAAACAAATGACTGATGTTAATTGTTACTGTTACATAGCAATACTTGAAACCACTTAACTGTGTACAAATAAAAATGGGCCCAGGCTCATTTGAAAATGATATCTGCAAATCATATCTATCTAATATATGTATGAATAGGATGTGGCATTAAATAACCTATGATGGTTGATTTGCCATAAAACCAAACCAAATAATAAAGCATAAGTTTGTAAATCAGACTGTTTTATGTTCATCTGTTGCAGCTTTTAATCACACTTAGAGTAAAGCAATACACAATATGTCAGTACTTTAACTACCACAATACTACCAACTACAGCAGGTACTTTCCACATATCGAACTACAAACTAGCAATAGCAAATTATTACAAACTTTTGATTCACCCTCGTAGTTTGACGTGCAAACAAAACTAAGTTAATGTTTGAGAGTAAATTAACCCCCTTAGCTCTCATTATTCTTTTAATGATTATGATTAAAAATGTATGTTTGAATGAGTTTGAGCACTCTTTATGAATATCGCACACTACATTATCAATATATATATATATATATATATACACACACACACACACTCTTTCTGTAGTTAGTTCCTCCCTTCCCCCCTTATTTTCTGAGTTTTCCTGAAGAATAAATGTAGTTTTGTTTTCCTGGGCTTGGAGATAACAAATCAAATTTTATCTAGTATCCTCCAGATCCTTTCCTCTTTCTATAAAAAGAAATTCTCAATAAAGCTTTTGTCTGAAGTTAAATCTTCCCAAAAATAGATGGATGGGGACTGTAATGATATTATTATTATTCATTTTTTACTACTTCTGTTCCAATAATAGCAGTTGTAATTGCATATAAATTTGTAACCCTAAATGAACAAGTATTATGGGACAATGGGTCCTCTTCATTTTCTTTCTTATGATAAGACATTTTTTATTTCTTTTTTAGTTACCAATTCTTCGTATTATAATCATTTCAAAATTTTGCTTGACTAAAATGCCTGCTATTGCTTTAGTTTGTTCTTGATGTTCTCACTGAACATTTTAAATTAGTTTTTTACCAATTTTAATTTTGATTTACTGTTTTCTTAATTTTTACTGGAGTGTTTTTTTTTTTTGTTTTGTCTTTTTTTAACTGATTCAATACTAACAAATAAAGCTGAAAGAAAATCCTAGTCATAATTGATAATGATAATAATTGACTGTGTGCTTCATTTAAAAATGAATATTTATTTTGGTTTTTGAGAGCTTGGATTTTCACATTGTAAGCAACTTGTAAAAATAATTTTAAGTCAGAAAATTAAGGGAATATAAATTGTTGATCAGCAAATAATAAAGACTTAACTGTGAATAAGGCTGATAGATACCATATGAAATTCACTATTTACTAGGCATAGTTTTATACAAAGTTAATTACAGTGGGGAAGATTGTTGCTTTAAAACTCAGTATTCAAATTCTTCAACTTAAACCCAGCTTCTAGGAAAATATATTAAACTACTTCAGCCCCAAGAAAGAAATTATTTTGTTTACTAGAATTTAACAATTCAATTATTCTGTTCTATACAAGTTCAAAATTTTATTTTGACTTGGTAAGTTTTAATTGAATTAAAAGTTATCAATATAACATTTTCTTTTATTCTACTCTTTGAAAACATGCTCTAGAGGTGAGATTTTTTTATCTTATTTCCTGTTGAAGGCCTAAATGAATCCTTTGAATACAATAAGAGATTATGGATTTAAAACTTACCATTAATATTTCTCAATTTTTATCACTTATTTTAACAATAAGCTTTTTTCGTTTTTATCTAAAAACATTTATGACTCTCTGGTGGTCATTGCTCATTCAAATGTAAACTTTTTTGTCTTCATTTACTGGTGACTGGAAAAAAAGATTATTCTGGCTTTAAAATTTTCAGCTAAATATCTACTTTATATGAATAAACAAAGGATTAAGAATTGGTTTAGCTAACCCGATGAACCCAAAGAAAGGGTTCAATTTAATATCTAACTTACATGTAAATTGATCCTTTTGTGAAAAACATAAGTTTTGTAATTTTCAAAAGCTGATATGCTAGACACCATGCTCCAGTATGTTATAAATAACTGCACAAGATTTGATGGCTCTAGCTCTAGCTTTCTTTGAAGAATAATGAGAGACAGATAAATAAAAAAAAAAAATTCATTTAATAAATGAGTAAGACAATCACCTATCCAACTTAATGCAACATGTCTGATAAATGCATTGATTGATTGATTGATTGATTATTTGAATCAGGAAATAAAGAAACAGTTGGTGCATTTAATTTTAACTAATCTGACTTTAAAATCTGCCGATAATGATCTATTTAAGATAAATTTCTGTATGTGTGGACCCCTTAAAGTTCTCAGATTTTATTTCAGGTTTATTGATAAAAGGTGTTATACTTTGACTCCAATATAAAACCTATTTCAACTCCCAACATAAACATTGTTATTCCAAAAGTTATTCACTCTATTGAACTTATTCTCTGTGCTATTTGTTACCACAACATTTTGGCCAATCCATTCTATATCCTTCTTTAGATCTAAGGAAAGAACAGATGAATATAACAGCCTGCTCATTCTATACCTTGTAATAGTTCTATATTTGTTACCATTTCCTTTGTTTACAAACATTTTTTTCTATATTATACACCTGGGGGAAAGCTGTAGACTAAACAGTCTGAAAGTAGTAACAATAAAAGCAACATAAAGAATGATTTCTGTTGATCCAAACAATTCTTAGAAAGATAATGACCCTTCACTAAATTATAAACGGTATCTTTACAATAGTTTTAACCTGAAAATACAATTGCTTTAAATTATTTACTCTTATTTTTAAAGTTATATGTTTAAAAAAATTAGTCTGAAAATGGTGAAAATACCAAATTCTTTGAACTCCTGAACCAATGATAACAAAATACAAGATCCACTTCTTATCTGTTAGCCTCATCACCTCATAAGTCAAGCAGTTTATTGATAATCAATGACATAACTTCTGTCCTATCTCAAAACATTGATATGGTTTTTTTAAATGTTTGGTCAAATCGTTATTTATAAACATTTCTCTTGAAAACTAAGATATAATTTAATGTAATGTACACAGATTATATAATTCCTATGTATGATTGTCTGATTGGTCAGACTTGTTATGATTGTAAAGTTTTATTTAAATTAATTATTAAATCTTAAATAATGGATTGGTCTATGTAAAATATGTTATCAAAGCAAAGCAAAAAAAAAGTGGATTTCAATGAAGAACAGACTAAAATTGGGTCTGAGAAATGCTGCTCATTTGAAAAATGAGATAATGAAAGGATAAGTAATTGAATTAAAGAAATTAATTTAGTGAGTAGTTTAAAGTTACATTTGGTGAAAGAAAGAGACACTTTAAAAGATGCATTAAAGTTATAAATGAAAAAAAGTTTAAAAAGAAATTTTTGATATTTATAATTTAAAGTTAAGCTTAGTTAAGAGAGAGGAAAATGAGGAGCCATTAAATTTAAAAAGAATATGTCCATTTTTGCTGCATTGGAAATAATTGAAACGATGGGATTATAATTAAAAATGTTTTTAAAAATCTATATAATTGTTGTATTTGTTAAAAGAATTCAGAATTTTTTTTCACAATTACATTCAAAGCACTTTTCTACACCAGAATATTTCATTTATGATATTAAGTGAAATGAATGAGAAAATTCATTGTTTTACATGTCTCATGCAAATTTTTTATGGGTGATAATTATTTAAAGATCACCATAATTTTTTTTTGAAATGGATACACAAGTGTGTGTGTGTGTGTGTGTGTGTGTGTGTGTGTGTGTATATATATATATATATATATATATATATATAGTAATGTCTGTGACCCTGAGTTTTGTGTTTTACACATTTGTCAGACAGAGTGAAAGATTTTCAATAAAAGACTGTTTAATATGGTTAATTTTTTTGTTTTGAAGTGGGATTTTATATGTGTGCCTAAGTGTGTGTGCTTTTGAATGTATATTTGTGTATGTGCTGTCGTTTGTGCATACATATATATGTACATTTGCGTATGTAGTGGCATGGATCTTGTATATATTTCCACTGTCTGTTGTTGGGAAGAGTGGAGGAGGAGGTGGGGAAAGAATTGTTACAATCAAAATTTCTTTTTCTCTTGATCCTACTTAACTTTCTGATGTGAATATGAATTGTCTGTTTTGTGGTGAATTTTATTGAATAATGATGATTAAAATTAAAATCATCATCACATTACTTTTATTTTTTTTTAGCTAATGATTGTGTTGTCTAGGATTATGTGGTGTGGTATTTATGGGCAGATAATAAAAATGATGTTAAGTTTTGGGTAGCTTTTGCAAAAATTATAAAAATTAAGTTGGCAACATTAGTCGAGGGTGACCCAAAGGCTCCCTTTTCAATACCTACGACACCGAGGTGTAGGGGAGGGGGCTACTCCATTCCCTGGATTGCTCCACTTTACCCTTGATCCACATCTTATAATGCTGAGTGTTAGGCATCAAGTATCTTTTTTTTTTTTTTTTTTTTTTTTTTTAGTCTTTGATATGACTCGACCTGGGTGTAACAATTATGATCATAATGGTCTCTGATAATACTGTTGGGTTCTCTTAATGTGATAATGTTGAAAAAAAATAGTGCTTATAATTATTGACAATATTAAAATTATGATTTACATTTACTGGCAATACTTTTGGGTGATCATAATCTGATTATGTGGGGGGGAAAATAGTACTTATGTTAAGTAACCAGAAGTACTATTTTTCAGACATTTTTTCCATGTGAATGCAAACAAAACGGTGCATATCATTTAATCAAAAAGGAGACATTTCCACACTAAATGGTGTTTTTTCTGAAATTAGTGGACAAGTTTATGTACCTCAGTAGCAGTATCTTATCTCCTGAAAATGACATCAATATGTGACTAGCGAAGACATGGACTGCTACAGATAGGTTATTGATCATATGGAAGTCAAACTTATCCAATAAGATAAAATGCAATTTCTTCCAAGCAGTGATTGAGTCTATTCTACTATATGGATGCACTACATGGATGCAGAGTAAGCGTATAGAGAAGAAGTTAAATGGGAACTGCACAAGAATCCTACAGGCTATATTGAACAAATCTTAAAAGCAACATCCCACAAAACAACTGCTGTATGGACACTTACCTCCCATGTCTAAAACCATCCAAATAAGATAAGACATGAAGGACACTGCTGGAGAAGTAGGGATGAACTCATAAGTGATGTTTTCCTATGGACCCCTTCACACTGACATGCAAGTGTGGGTCAACCAATAAGAACTTATCTACAACAGCTCTGTATGGACACAGGATGTAGTCTAGAAGACCTGCCTGAAGCAATGGATGATAGACGAATAGCGAGAGAGTCGGGGAAATCTGGGCTAGCAGTGTGGCATGAAGTTAAAATTGAAAATATTAAATTAATTTGAATTAAAAATTAATATTTGAAAAGAAATAATTGAACTTCTTTTAAATCTTTCGTGTCTTTAAAAGAATCAGCTAAAATTCAAGGACCTTTCTGTATTAAAAATAGAATTTTTCAACTCAAATACAAGTAACTAAACAGGAAATTGCTTAACAAATGTTTCCATATTCTTTTTTTTCATTTATCATTTTTCATATCTTGCTAGGGAAGGTAGTTTCCAGTTTCTTCTTTTAAAACGGATACAGAATTGTTTCCCTAATGATGTAAAAGAAAAAACATTTCTGTTAAATCATGGTATTAAAAACTCTTAAAACTTTTTTTTTTTTTTTTTTTTTTTTAATTAAAAAAAAAAATCTAATATTCACATATAGAGTATGAATTTTTTTCCCACCAACTCCCAATTCAATTTTTTTTTTCAATTTTATGCTCATACCTTCAAACTTTTTTAAGATATACAGAAAGTAAATGCCATATTCCTCCTGATTTAATAGTGCCACACAATGGGTCAGCAAAATGTTAAATGACCTGAAAAAAAAAGTTGTTTTGATAAAATAACTAATGTATTATAAAATTCATTAATTAATAATTGAACATGGAAAATTTCATGAAAATCAGATAATTCCCTGTTTTTTTTTGTTTTTTTTTTTTTGTTTTTTTTCCAGTCAGGGGTAGTGATGTGTTACAGAACAAAATGTCCATAGCATCTATGTTGTTAGTACCTAAATATTAAAAAAAACAAAAACTAATGAAACTTAAAGAAGAATGCATATAAAAAGGTTTCTAATTTTTACTTTAATTGATTTCTATATAAGATTAAACATACAATTGACAAAACAATAATATTAGAAATCAATAACACCAACTTATTATTTATTAAACCTGATTTTTTTTTTTTTTTTTTTTTTTTTTTTTTTAAACCTGTATGCAAATTATCCACTCTATATATTATATAAACCTTTATTTCTTGGTGATATATAACACACATTGCAGGATTTTAAATGCATTAATAACATGGGCTGTTTTGAGGCAAATCTAACTTGACTTTAATAGACATTGTTAATAAAATGCTAATTAAGATGAAATAATGATTATTTAATTATTATTTAGAATATAATCTAAATAACTAAGGGAATTGTGATATCAGTGGTGAAAGTTTCAGTTACACACACTTAATTTCCATTATAAGATTTTATAATAATGATGATAGACATCACATATCTTTAAATTTTAAATTTCTTAACCACTAATAATCAGTGTTTTCATGATTTTAATTACAATTTTTTTTTATTTTGAAATTAAAGCTTCATAGCATCTGAAGCTGTAGAATTGAAACATGCAAATGAATTAATTTCAACAATTTGGCTTTCTTTTTTTGTCATTTCTTCACTATATATATATATATATATATATATATATATATATATATATATATATATATAAAATGTAGCTTGCTATATTTATAAATAGAGTACTCAATACCAGTGATAGCTCACTGTATGATATATATGTCAAATTTTTGGGCAGTCTGCTAACTAACTTGACAAGGGTAGTGTGATATTTTACTATTTTACCTAATGAGGTTTGCTCATTTCTATTTTTTTACTTTAAAAATTATCAGATTGTATAAGTGACAAATTGAGCGCTGTTGACTGTGTCTATGCTATCCTAACTTATATTGTGTGTGTGTGTACATAACATTTTTCACAGAGCACACAAAAAAATATTTTTTACAGATACTATGCAAATAAAATATAGTATTATTGGTATATTATTCAAATAATCTACTTGGTACTTATTATTGTGACTTGTAATCTTTGTGCCTTTTTATTGTAGTTTTATTTTTCTCTGTATATTATGTTGTATATTCACCTACAACAATCACTCTTAGCTTTAACGTATCCAAACCTTAATCTTCCTACTTTAGACCTAACATTATGACCTGACCCAATGTGAGCATCAACCCATTATATAGTTAAGATAACCTAGTTTTCTTCAACTAGAAACATCTAATTACTTTGAATCTCTTTACAACTCTGTTCGTATTTCACTTTGTCTAATATTCTCACACCAAAATATTCAATTTATCCATCCCTTTTTATTTATTTTAAATATCTTTTGTATTAAAATTTTTTTCTCTTTTTTACAAGCAAAAATAATCAACTGACTTAATTTTTCATTTCAGTTATCTGCCCTTGACATCTGCTTTGCTAATACTTAAAAAAACAAAAAAACAAAATTGAATATTTTCATATATTCATTCCTTTTGTTGCTAAGAGTCAGTTATGGTAATTTTCCACCTGTAACAAATCATTTCTCCATATTTGTCCACTAGAATGTTTACTTAATCTTCCTTCTTTATATTCTTATTACATCAGTCATTTCTGGTGTAGACATTTCCCTCTTATTTATATTGATTTTTTTTAAAAGTACTGTCTTTAAGATTTTTATATTTCTATTTGTGTTTTTTTCTCTTCCTAACTCAAGATGATTGATTAATTCAAACGTAAGAGAGATGTAATTAGTTGTCATCAATTATCTTTATATTTACACGCTGACCATCACTTAATTTTTATTATGTTTTTGTTAAGATTTAACTGATTATTATTTCACTACCTTTTAATGTTGTCTAACATGTGAGCTTTAGCTTCCATTTACATTCTAATTATTGTTGCAACTAATGAATTTCAACTCTGTTGATTATTAATGAGAATCCTTTAAATAAACAAAAGAAACCTGCAATCCTATATGATTATAGACTGAAATAAAACTGAAGTATCTATTTACACAGAACAAAAATACAAGAGTTAGATTTCACCTGGTCATTTTACAATCTTTGCCTGTTAAAAATTTCCACCAAACAATAATTGATATTCTCATAAAAGATTAATCCTCTTCACAGAAAAGAGATCAGTTAAATGTATTTTTTATATTATCACATAAAGTTAACATTTTTCAGTGAAAAACTTCAGGGGCTTAGGAAAAGAAATAAATTTTTTAATGACTCCTAGAATTTAAATTTTAAACTTTTTTTCTTCCTGAGCAATGATGCTATGTAATTATCTTACATTTCCAGCTTGAAGAACTCTTTAAACTTAATGCCTTATTTGGTAGAGCTTAGAATATGCTGTATCTCTTGTAAAGGAGTATACCTCTACCCACCCACACACCAAAAAATAAGGGTATGACACTGAATTGCATCAGATGGTGAGACACCAGTTCTGTAAATCCAGAGTATAGCATACCCCTGAGTGGTAGTATCTGTTTGAGACTCATCTATTGGTTGAATAAATCTGTTTAGGAATTATCTATTTGATGGAACCATCTGCAAAAAAAACCCCTCTTAAACATCTACAAAATGTAAATATGCATGAGATTCCCTAACCTCTATGCATAAAATAACCCTAAACTGGTTGATATGCCTTTTAAAATCAATTGATAAAGCACTTAATCCTAATTTGTATTGTCTAACTAAATAATAATTTTTTTTTTTTAAATAAAATTATCGCTTTTTTTTTTTTTTTTTTTTTTTTTTTTTTTTTTTTTAAGTTTGGAAATTGAAATTCTGTTTGATTAGTTAGATTTTGCAGCAACATGGTTTCTTATTGATTGTTAAAGACATCCTCTCAAAGAGAAGTCTCTCTTTTCCACTGAAGTACAAAAATATTTTTATATCAATAAGTGTGCATATCAAATCTGATAGCTTTACATAAAACTATTTAACCATCTATTGAGGACAGACAAACTCTTCCTAATTTTTAATATAGATGCTACATTAAGTTGAAAAATACTCATGGTTGATTTAAATGCCCGGGAGGAAAACATTTGGGAGAAATATAGTTTTGATTTTCTGAAAGTTATCTGGAAGTAACATCATCAAATCTTGCTCCCTATTTGGAATTATGTTGTCTCCCAGAAGAGACAGGAGATAGTTGTACCTTTTGCAATAGACAAAACATAGAAATTGTTTATATTTTCTGTTTGTAGCACTAAGTCAGGTATGGGTAACCTTTTTCAAGAAGAGAGTGCCATACGAGACATTAGGTCGGTCACACTACTAAAAAATTAATTCGAGGTAATTTTAAGTTGAAGGTACATACCTCAACCATGTTCTTTATAGAAGACCATATGAATAAGCATATGTCTTACAAATAGGGGAAAGTGTCTTTTTGTAAAAAGATCTTTTTTGTATTAAAAAAAAAAGAATTGAAGTTTTATGCAGGCCATTTAGAAAATGGGTTGCAGTTTACCTGTGTGACTGATTTAGATATTAAATGAAATATCTTGTTGAACAGCTTCTCATATTTGACTTAAATAAGATAAAACAAATCCTTAAAAAAACAACTAGAAAGTCACATTGTGTCTGGCTAGTCATGCATAACTTTACTAAGTTGTTTAACTTTGGAAAAAAAAAATTGAAAAGGCTTAAAAGTACTCTTATGTTCAAATCATATCTGTGATCATTGTAAATGTCAGTGTTTATAAAAAAAAAAGGTTTTAAGATTAAGTTATAATAATTCCTATCATGTGTGTATATTTATTTATTAATCCAGTTATAAGTAAACAGTTTCTGAAAATAAATTGCAAATTTTTTTGTTATTAATAAAGTTGTCAAACCACTAACTTATTTAGTAAATGATTGTGAGAAATCATAATGTCTTTTAAGGCAACAATAAATAAGAAAAACCTTTTTAAGTAGAACGTATTTGATCTCAAATGTTTTTCCCCTTTTTATTTTATTTTTTTTATGGTGAAGAATCGTTAACTCTCTTATGCAATGTTCCATATTTCTTTTTCACATTAAGGAAACTGTTTTCTTGGACACCAACCGGGTTACTGACCCATAAATAATCTTGGTTAGCTCCAGCGGGTGGTTTCTCAAAGAAACACCTATCCTGTCGTATGAAAAAGATGTAGGATCAGGGTCAATTCCTGTGGTATTCACAAAAGGTGAATGTCTTTGACGTTGAGCTATTTTTGACTCCACATCAAACTTCACCTTATATCAAACCTGCCTCATAGGAGTAGATGGTGGTGGTAAATGGCTATTCTTTGATCTGTTACTTCATTTTCTACTTAATTCATTAGTTAAAGCTTAAAAATAAAACAGCACTATGTCCTTATACCCAACTAAGATTTGTAAATAACTGTATACCCCTTTCTCAGTATTTTTACCTTAATTAAAAATTATTTCTTTTTTGATATAATTACAAAGTTGTTTTGTTTGAAGTCACTGTGTCTATTTCCATCCGAGTTGAAAATGAATTGCTGTGATGTTTATTTTATTTTTACTTCCATTCTTTACTTCTTAATCACATTAAAAAAAAACAAGAAATGAAAAAAAAAACAAAAAAAAAAAACTAAGTTACAATCTGCTACTTTCATGCTTATCTCTTTTATCTCTCATTATATAACCATAAAAACCTTTATTAATGCATATGTAACACCTATTTTTCCTACCAAATATTTAATATAAAACTATCTCACCTGTCACTATTAATATTCATTGCAACAAACAAAATAGTTTTTCTGTTAACTATATCTTGTAGTAGTAAATCTATACATGGTGTGTTTTGTTAGAAACTTTGTGGGGAAAAAAAATTAGGCATGTATGACAAAAAGAAAATTGTCATGGGAATGATGTAGACTGTTTAATTTGGACTAAAATTTCTGCTTTTTGTTTTCATATTTTAAAAGTATATTTTATATCATAATTTTTCTTTATTTAAAAAGAATCTGTAAACCAAAACAGCTACATACATAATAATTAGTAAAGCTCCATTTTTTTTTTCTTCCAATGTAGAGAAGGTTTTTATTTATTTATTTTTTGAATTATACACTTGACTATCAGCCAAAACATTATCTTCACTACAATAGAGGTTCAATTGTCCATACACTTTCTGAATTGTTAACAACTTTTTTTTTAAGTTCTCAAAAATATTCCTATCTATATATCGTATTCTAACTTTTTATTTTATATATTTTATGTTTATATATTTCAATGCAACTATTTCTATCATCTGGACTTGTTTTTTTAATTGATATTTCTTTGAACTTGATTTAATTGGAGTTGTCAATAGTTAAGCCACTTATGTTTGTAGTTCGTTGATGGTAGATGCTATAAAACTTAAGTGATCAATGTCAGTAGGATTTGTTATGCCATTTTAAATGGTGTTTTTCTACCTTATAATGTATGCTGGTGCATTCTTTTAATTTAGGGAGGGGGGAAAATTTTCTTTAAATTTATAATCACCCCCCCCACACACACACACACACACTTTGAAAGGTTTTTGATAACAGCTTGTCTATTGTTGGAAATGAAATGAAGCATTAAGACAAGAAATTATCTGGAATATATTAATATCCATCAGTGTCAATCTGTAGCCCAACTCTAAAACATGACTTATGTTATGATGGATAAGTGTGTGTGTGTGTGTGTGTGTGAAGCAAACTTACTTAAAGGCCACTTTTGGCAGCCATTAAGATAGATGTCAAGTCGTATGTAGCATAGCTACTGTTGACTGCTATGTCAGTGATGACTAATTGTCAGATGAGGAAGGAAAACCAAAACTAGTTTTAGTGTTAGGACCTTCATTGCTTTCTCTCTCTGTTAAGTTTCTGAGCCTATGGAAGTAGGAAGAAATGAATAATGGATACCACATGTGGACTGATTTTCTTTCTTCTTTTAGGAACTATCTCCTTGTTTCTTTGATTCCTTCCCCGTTTTCCGTTTTTCAGTCAACTGGGGCTGTAGAATACACCAACTGTATCTCTGCAGAGGGATAAGACCCCCCCCCCGCACGCACACACACATACCCCAACAAGTGTCCTGGATATGACATTAAACAATCTCATGGTGAGGCTCCAGTAATGCTGGAGCTTTGGGGAATATGGAGTACCCCTTCATTGCCATTGCTCCCAGGTCTACTCTGGCCAGAAGTGGTAGCACTTGATAGGGTCCCATCTACCGGTCAAATAGAACTGTTTGACATTTAAACTGAGTGCAAACAAATGACTTATGCTAAATTGAATTGTTAGAAATAAAACTGTTTGATCATTTAACTGTGTATAAACAAATGACTGATGTTTAATTGAATTGTTAGTGATACATAGCAATACTTGGAACCATTTAACTTTGTTGATTTATGCTAAATTGAATTGTTAGAAATAGAACTGTTTGACCCTTTACTGTGTGTATCTAAAATGTGTTTACAAATCATATATTTAATATATATGTAAATTGGCATTAAATTACCAACAGTGGTTGATATGCCATAAAACCAAACCATTTCTCTTCACACCTCAGCCACCAAAAGAGAAAGAGACCAAATCCCGAAATCTGTCTGTGTGTGTGTGTATATATATATATATATATATGGGTTCACAGAACACCCTACTCCCACTTCTGCTTTGGGTGGGTGATACTTAGAACCCTTGACAACTTGTCTTTCTTTTCTTTTTTTCTATATAATTTATCTCTTTGTGCCATGGTATCATTTGCTTACAATGCTACAAATATCTTCTTAAAGAATTGATATTATGATTCATTATCAATAAAAGGAAATAATCTCTAATTAGCATTTACTAGCCATCTTCCTAAGATGAATGCAAACCTTATATTGTGGCAGTTTGCCCAGTCTCTCTGGCTAGCTGATGTCTCTCCCTCCACATCGTTGTTTCCAAGAGAAGATCTATTGGCCAACAGATTTGCTCAAAACTCTGTAAGACACAGATCAGCTCTACAAAGAAAATGCAAAGCTCAATTTTAGAATTACATGTATGGCCATTTTTATTGATGACAATTTCTGTTGTTTCATCCTGGTTGGAAGTGAATGTGATACTTGGTTGCTGATCCCTTGGCATCACAATATGGATGGTAGGCAAAGATTATGCCATTCTAATAGCCAACGCCTAACTCTGCTGTCTACATTCTCAGAACCAATTATTGTGGCCAGCACAACTCCCACTGTCCTGGGAAGGCAATTCGTTTATGTCACTACTGCCTTTTCTCCCTCCCAACTATCTTCTTTTTGCTTCCTTGAATATATGCAATCTGGGTTTCCGGGAAAGAAAACCTAAGAATTATTAAAATAAATTTTGATAAAAACTGCAAAATCCAATGCTAAAATTAACTATAAACACAATAAATTGGCAAGATGTTGTATAAAGTTTTCTGAATTTTCATGTTTTATTATCATCTGTTAAATTCATTGCTATTTTTTTTTAATTTTTTTTTTTTTTATCATGTTTCAACTGCTGTTATTCTCTCCTAATGTTCCTGGCTTTGTTTTAAGTTTTTCTGTTATACAAGTGATCATCAAATTGTCTACTTTAGGTTTTGGGTTTGTTTTTGTTTTTTTTATGCATCTCGTTTGCTCAATATAGGGATTGAAATATTTACTTTACCAATTGATTTAGTTTTGCTCAACAGGCACTGAAAGAAAAAAATTAAAATTTTGATTATTAAAGTTTCTATGGTTCCATGCTATCTATGTTAATAAGAGGATAAAGTTTGTCCTCTCTAGGTGGGAAGATCCCTGTGGTGTTGTGGGTAATGTATTAGACTGCGATGATGTAATAAACAAGTTTGAACTCTATTTGCCCTATTACATTCACTTTTGGACTAATGCTCTTTGCAAAGGTATAAACCCTCTTATCCTCGCGGTCATGGGTTAAATAGTATCATTACTGTTCATCTACATGAATGGTTTTAGCATTAAATAACCCATGAAGGTTGATATCCCATTAAACAAAGAAACTAACCAACCATTCCTCGGTTGGTTGGGGCTGTAGAATATATCATCAGCATTTCTGTAGATGGGTAAGACCACTCAAATGTCCTGGATATGATGATAAACTATCTGATGGTGAGGCTCCAGTCCCGAAGCTTTGAGAAATGTGAAGTACTTTCATTGCTTTTACTCAGAGGTCCACTCTGATCTGGAGTGGTAGTACCTGTTAGGGTCCCATCTATGGGTCAAATAGAACTGTTTGACCATTTAACTGTGTGCAAATAAATGTCTGATATTGAGTTGTTAGTTTTAAATAGCAATATTTGGAACCATTTAACTCTATAAATGAATGAGTAATGTTAAATAGAATTATTTGTGTTGAATAACAATACTTAAAACCCTTTAACTGTGTGCCTCAATTGAATTATTGGTATTGCATAGCAATACTTGGAACCATCTAATTATATGTAAAGAAAACTTATCAGTGTGGAATATTTGAAACCGTTTAACTGTGTGCAAAAATTGAATTATTGTTATTACATAGCAATACTTGGAATCATTTGACTGTATGCAAATGAATGGTGTTGAAAAGAATGGTTAGTGTTAGATTGCAATACTTGAAACCATTTAACTGTGTGCAAACAGTAGCAATACTTAATTATGTGCAAACAAATTACTTCTGAATTTAAAAAAAATGAAATTATTTGAAATCATATGTATATCTATTTAATGACTGATGTTAAATTTAATTGTTGGTATTACATTGCAACACTTGAAACCCTTTAACTGTGTGCAAACAAATGATTAATATTAAATAGAATTATTAGTGTTTGATAGAAGTGCTTGAAACTATTTAATTGTGAGTGAACAAATGAGCTCTGGCTTGTTTAAAAATGTTATCTACAAAATGTGCCTTTAAAAATCATATGTTTAATATATAAAGAGGATTTGGTATAGCCTACAGGTTATCAATCCAACCAACTGTATCCTAATTGCAGATCTATCAAATTAAGTATGCATAATTTTGGGACACAACAAAAGGTTTTAAATGTTTTTATGGTTGAGAACATTTAGAGGGGATTTTAAAAAAACAAAAATAAAACAATAGTAGAAAGCAATGTTGCTGCAAAATCTAACTAATCATACATAATAAAAAAAAATTAATTTCAAAAGTCAATGAACTGTTTGTCTTACTAAAATAATTCACATTTTAATTTAACATTACTAATCAGGTTTATAGGTACATGTTCAAGTTAAGATGATAAAAATAATTACATAGCTTTATTGCTTAGTTAGGCCTAACAATCTCAACAAAAATGTTTAAGTCCTTTAAATATTAATCGCTTTAATTTAAAAAAAAATTCTCTTCAAAACTGAAAATTTTCATAAAATATGGAATTGATAATTTTTTTTCTTGTGTGGATTTCTCTTTTATAGTAACAACTGCTGTAAGTAATTGGTATAAATTTTTAATTGGTAAATATTGTTAACTTGACATGGTTTATAAGAATGTCTATAATCTAGGTTTTAAGGTCTTACTCAGTAAAGATGGATACTTCATCTTGTAAATCTTAAAATAATTCTAATTTTACAATTGTCATAAACAATAATTTATGGTTGTTTTTATAATATAAACATTACACAAATGAAGTTTTTATTACACTTTTCCTATCATTTAAAAATATCTTTGAAAGTGATTCTGTATGGGGATGAAATAATATGAAACTATCTCAAAGCAAATTGGAACTCTGTGCTTGAACTAATTTCTATTGAAACTATTAAGTGCTTACTTACAACTGAATAAGCTGCTTATCCTAAGTTATCCACTTAGCACAGGTTATAATTTTCTACAAACTGTAATTATTAACTATAATACTTGACAGGTATTTTATATACTAATCGTTGCTGTAAATCATACTTATTACAAGTGTTGTAAATTCTCTACATTTTTCTTGTCTGATGATTTTAAAAATAACATTTTCTCCTTCCTTTGCATTTAAAACAATTTGTTAATGTAATATTTCCTTAATTTTTTACTCTACACAATATATTTAATGCTATGCTACATTGGAATTTATTTAATATTGGGATAAGCTTGCTTTCATTTTTCTACAACTTGCCAAATATTTTTTTCGTCCTATCATCATATAATGAAAAGAAAAAAAAGCAAAAATTAGAGCCACCAATTTTTTTAAAGTTACTGATGAAGCACCAGACCATGTGTTTAGCATTTTAGTTTTCTGATAGTTCCAAAACTTTAAAATACTTATAATAGAGGGAGGTGGGTCTATTTACAGTGTTAATATAATATTGAATTTGACTGTTACTCTATATCCACCAAGTTTGGTAAGCTTTATCTTTTTGTTTAACTAATGACTCGTTTTATTTGTTTATTTGTTTACTCCCCCCCTCCAACATTGTTTACATTTGTGAAATGACCAATGGAAACTAGAAATATCAACCTTTCAATGATGATTATCAATTTTTATCACAAAACGTACTAGATTAAAATCTTGTTAGTTTTTAAAAATAATTTGTGTCCAAGATTTTTAAGTTGATGTGTATTTCTCAGTTTTTAGGTTTACAGTATTTTAGAACTGGTGAAAATGAAACCTAAACTCTATCATTCCCTCCTCCCCACCTGGTGCTGTATTTACCCATTCCCAAACAACGTCATGAGTATGACACTGAACTGCATTTGGTGGTGAGGCTAGAGTAACACCTTCATTGCCATTACTCCCAGGTTGATTCTAACCTCAAGTTAGTAGTACCAGTTCCTGTTAGGAACCTATCAGTCAAATAGATCTGTTTGCAAATCATTTGTATTTGATAGGAATACTTAATACCATATAACTGTAAATTATTTGGATTAAGAATAGTTTCTTAAAGCTTTGGTTGTTTACAAAGGATTATTATTAGTTACTTGAATTCATATCAGTGTACAAAAAAATGACTTATTAAATAGAAATAATTACTTGAAACCATGTAATTATTAGAATTAGGTAGGAATACTTGAAACCACACTATTGTTTGTAAAAAGAAAAAACACTGAAAAAACAACTACACAAAAAATTAAAATATAAACACCCAATAAATTCAATTCCCTAACCTCTAGTTTAAAAAAAACAAAACACAAAAAACTCAGATGTGTTAAAATCAACTCACCCCCCCTTTTTTTTTGGTCAGTCTTCAAATGATAAAATGGTTTGAGATTTGGGAAAATTTTCATTATAAAACATCAAATGTTAATTAACTATGCAACTTTTGGAGTGAGGAAAATCATGTCAATATATAAAGTCCTTTTTACTGGAAACCACAGTTTTAGGTTTATAATTAATTTACAGAAACATGACCATTTAATGATATGCCAGCAATTAATGAAAGAAGAATAAATGTCATCAATATGCAGTTTTGGATAACAATGGTTGAAAAGTTTACATGAACAATATATCCTCAATAAAGTTTTTTCCTCCTGATAGGAATATTTAAAACTATTTAATTGTATACAAATTATTTGTTATAAGAATTGTTACTGGAAGCTACAATTATTTACTAAGGATTATTATTATTATTATTATTATTATTATTATTATTATTATTATTAGTTAGTTGAAACCAGAGGATTTCTTGCGAATTATTGTTGTTAAGAGTGGATATGCTGTTAAACAAACAAACAAATAAATCAATTCAAACCAAACCATATTGTCTCTAGCATTCATGTGCATCCATTTGACAACCATGATGTATAAATGTATTGCATAGCACTATGGAGAAAATAAATCGGTGCTTAGGATGCACATTATATTCTTCTTGAATTTTATTGCCAAAATAAATCTTACTTTGTTGGTGGAGGGCTAGAATACATCAAGGGTATGTCGTGAAGAAAGGTAAGACTCTTCCTCCTCAAACAAGCTATAACACTAATCTGCATCCAATGGTTAGGATACAGTCCTGGAACTCTAGGAAGTATGTTCATGGTGTCACCTCTTTAATACCATTACTCCCAGGTCCACTCTGATGAAGAGTGGTAGTACCTATTAGGGTCCCATCTATGGGTCAAATAGATGTTTGAAAATTATTAGCATTAGATAGGAATATTTGAAACCATTTAATTGTATGCAAATTATTTACATTTAGAATTTTTAATTGAAGATATAATTGTTTACAAATGATTAAAAATATTTGAAACTATATAACTGCCAACAAATGATTACTATCAAATAGGAATAGTTACTTTTAAATCCTGAATCTGTATATGAATTATTAGTATTAGATTGGAATATTTGAAACAATATAACTGCAAATTACTTATATTAGATTAGAATACTTTATATATGACTGTGTGCAAACAAATGATAAAGGACAAGTTTTTTTGGGTTTTTTTAATACCATGGAACATAAAAAATATTATGATTTACAATGAAACATTTACAAATGTATCAAATATTGGCATTGAATAACACATAAGGAGTTGAGATGCCATTAAACAAATAAACCAAATCAAACTTTTCTTCCTGATTAACTGAAGTGTGTATGTTTTTGGAACCGTTTCAGTTTTGTTTAGGAAAGAGAGCCTTATGGTATTGTTATGAAATAATGAAAAATTGTATAAAAGCTAATTTCCTATGAGTCAATCCCTCCCTCTCCTGAAGTACTGCATGTTATGCTTTTTATTTTATATATATATATATATATATATATATATATTCTATTCGACATTTTATTCCCCCCCCCCTCAACACAATGCATGAATAAATTCACAAGCCACAAAATATTTACTTGCCTCTGTTTATTGATTTCTAGAAACTTGTACAGACTAAATCTTCCAAGCAATTCCTAGCACTGACAAAGCCTTTGGCAGATTTCTACTAACTATTGATAATTGAAAACAGCCAAATACATGATGGATTCTAATAAAGGTACTGGTGATATATCTTAAAACCTTGACAAGCAAATTGTGTATTTGGCTGTGGACCCATTATTGACTACAATAGACTTCTTCCTCTTTTCTGCATTCTGACAAATGTTACCACTCACTTGGTTAGGTTTCTTCCAACAGTAATAGTTCAGTTATTGGCAAATTTAGAGAGGAGGTAAAAAATGAGTAGATCTGGTTCCATTTGACATGTGATTTATTATGATTGCTAATTTAAAAAAAAAAAAGAAAAAATCAAAACGTCTTCTCAAAAAATTATAGTAAAATACCTTTAAAGCATATTTCTGAAGGTCACATGAAAATAAATTGTTCTTAAAGCAAAAATTGCTTTATTGTTATTCTTAAAATAATTGGTGCTAACATTTGTATACTGTTTTGTTGTTTTTATTTTGTTATTTTTTCTTCATCCATGTTGAAATTATACAAAAGGGGTCCAGTTTTAGATAAACCAATACTAACATGAAATAAGTTTTCACTTTAAGAATATTTAAATGAAGAAGGTTTTACTTGAGTTAAAGAAAGATTGCAGACATTGAATTAGTCTCAAATCTGTCTTTGTTGAAGAAGTTTTATACTAGTACAGTTGTTTACAAACATTTGTAATAACCGATATTTGTATGAGTCCCACTGTAATTGATGTCAGAACTGAATGATATTGATTCCTTTTTGTTATTTCTCTTATCTGAAGCTCAAATAATGCACTGATTCATGTATCTTTCTTGGAAGTGTCCATTTGTAATGTGATTCATGTGCATGTTACTATCTCACTCTGTCAGTGGGAATTAGAATACATTGGCTGCATCCCCTGTTGAGTAGTAAGCCCCCCCCCCATCCACCCAAAAAAGAGTTTCTTGGGTATAACACTAAACTGCCCTAAGTTGGTTTATATTATATTATAAATTAAAGTTAGTTTTATTTTGTAATCAAAAATTACTGAAACTAAGCATTATACCAAACAATAAAGTTTAAAAACCATCAAATATATTAAACAATGAGTGAGGGGGGAATTTGAAAGTTACAGGCCACTTGTGATAGTGACGTGAAATCATAATAGTAACTTGGGTTGTTAGTTCTTTTGGCATCTCTCAAATTTTTTCTCAATTGCTTGATTTTTTTTTAATCAAGCTCTGACTCCCATGAGGCTCCAGTTTTGGAGCCCCGGAGAGGTTTATAGTATCCCTTTATTGCCATTACTCCTTGGTCCATTCTGACTTTGAGTGATAATACCTGTTAAAGTCTCATCTATGGTTCAAATAGCTGTGTTTGAAAATTATTAGTATTAGGTAGGAATACTTGATACCATGTAACCGTGTATAAATTATATATTATTATATAAGAATACTTGAAACCACATAACTATTAATTACTTGTATCACCTTTTTAACATTTAGTTAAGCCATAAGAGGTTGATATTTTGTTAAACAAATAAACCAAACCAAATTTGTGAAAAGGACAGAAACAAGTGAGTCTGTCTGTCTGTCTGTCTTAAAGTAACAGAAATCAGCCCTTGGTTAAAAAAATCAAGTAATTGAGAAAAAAATTTGACGGTTTTTAAACTTTATTGTTTGGTATAATGCTTAGTATCAGTAATTTTTGATTATAAAATAAAACTAACCTTAATTTATAATGCAAACCAGCTTAGTCTGGCTCATTCAATAACAGAATTTCACTTATCTTATGTAGGTATTTACTAAGGTTAGATTTGTCTGGTTGCTAAGTCACTAATTGTAATCCTTGTTAAGTAGACTGCTTAGGTAGGGCTTAGAATCCTCTGACTGTATCCCCAGTGAAAAAGGTAAGACACCTCCTCCTCCAAAAAACCCCAAAGAGTCTTGGGTATGACACTAAACTGAATCTAATGATGTGGCTCCAGTCCTTGAGATCTGGGAAATGTGGAATACTATTACTTCCAGGTCCACTCTGACCCAAAGTGATAGCATCTGTTAGTCCCATTTATGGGTCAAATAGATCTGTTTGAAAATTATTTATATTTAATTGGAATACTTGATGCCATATAGCTGTAAATTATTTTATTAAGAATAATTACTTGAAACTATAATGGTTTACTAAAGTTATTATTAGTTACTAGAAGCTATATAACTGTGTGCAAACAAATAACTATTATTAAAAAGAAATAATTACTTAAAACTATATGATTATCAATATTAGATAGGAATACTTGAAACCATATCACTACACAAAAAATATGAATGTATATGAATGCAATTCCTTAGATACTAGGCATACGATAACCCTAAACTGGTTGATATACCATTAAAATCAATCCTTGTGATGGTCAAACACATTGCCAATAGTTTGACACTTCTCTTTCCAGCCTAAATGAGTGGGCCGTCACTTTGTTCTTATGACCAAGTACAGTCTCGCTCCTGATAGCTCCCTTGAATATATAGGGTCCTGCCTTCCAAAAAAAGAAAACTGCTCTTCTTGCATGGACATATATATATATATATATATATATATATATATATATTTGTTTACTGACCACTAATTGTACTATCACCATAGAGCCGACTTTATTTCATTTCATCTATTAAAATCTGCTGATCTCTCATTAAGCTATCCTTTGGATTCTATTAAACACGTGTGTATACATATTCTCTACCTATACCCACAACACACCCATACAGATATTTGTACCCATGTGCATACTCATATAGTCATGCTTGCACCTACACACACACACACACACATGCACACACACACACATTGCAATCTAAATATGTGGATCCAAACAGAAAATCTTACAGTGTTGTGGTCAGTTCAGTTTATATTTTTCATTTGAATGGTTTGTTTTATGGCATATCAAGCCTTGTGGGTTATTTAATACCAAATCCAGTTTATATATTTATTCATAATAACTAGCAGCACTTACCAATATTACATAGAGATATTGAGGTGGTAACTGATGTTATAAGCTGGATAGTATGACTTTGTTTTAGTACTGATATTTGATTTAACATAAACTTAAATCTCTTTGAGTGGGGCATTCACATGAAAACATTTTTCTATAAAACTCTTTAGAAATTTTTCACAAAATATCAAACATATTTGTAATATAAAAAAATATAATTGGTAAATCTTTTTATGTAGATTTACATTTTGTAACACTTAATGTTTGTAATGACAGATTTTGGAAAAGAAAAAATGAGCTTTAATTTGTTTGAAAATAAAGTTACTTATAAACTAATTACTTAAAAAAAAATCACACCTTGTGTATGTGTGTGATTTATTTATTATATATATATATATATATATATATATATATATATATATATATATATAATCATTTAGAAACAAGAAAATCAATTTATAATGGAATATACTTATTGATTTTCTTGTTTCTCAATGATATTTTTCTCTGCATAAACTTATTTATATATGTTATAAATTTTACATTGAGCACTCAAATTGAATAATTCTGTTTCTATAGAATCAATTGATATAAGTCGGTGATTATATTGAATAAATTTTACTAAAGTTCCCATTTAATTAAAGATTGTTGATCAGGATTAGAGCTACCTCTTCAAACTGGTGATGCAAAATGATTATGCAGCATTCATTATTACTCCAGATGAAAAATCTGGACCTGCAAGCAAAAACTGGTTTTCTTTGTGAACATACGATTTTTAAAGTTTTTAGCACTTTAGAAAAATGTAATTAAAATTTTTTTGAATATTAAGTCTTATGTTGATTTTAGTAAAAAAGTGATGATGTAAATTATAAACAAAGAACAATTTCACGAACACAGAATTGGAATCTTTTAAAGTCAATGTTTACTTTTATCTGTAAATTTACCAAAAATTAAATGTCAAATAATTTCATGTTACTTTTTGTTTCTTTTTAATTTCATTTTAGTCTGGGTAACATTATCTGTATAAACCTGCAGATTCCTCACACATGCCTACACAAGACCTCCATTTCATCTTGTCTTTGGACATTGTTTCCATGATTAGTTGATAGTTTTGTGTTTATTCTTATTAGGTCATGTCATCATTTAGATGGTGATTTTTCTGGTTGTTCTATTTGGTAAAGTCATTCTTGTATGAATGTCATTGTCTTTGCCTACCACATGACCAAACCACTTTAATCTATTCTTTTTGATAATGTCAGTGATTATATTGAATATTCCTAATTTACTCTTTATATTGTCTTTTGATGCAAGAAACTCCCAGTATAGTCCTGAGGCAAACATCTTCAAATACATTCAGTTTACTGTTATCTTCCTTTAAACTCCAAGTCTCTTCAGCTTATATGGCTATTGGGACTATTAGTGTGTGTGTGTGTGTAATATATATATACACACAAACTTTGATTGTCTTTGAAAGATTATTTCCATATTTTTTCCTTGATTCTACTGAAAGCTGAAGAAGCTAGAGCTAATCCTTTTTCGTACATCAGATGAGCTTCCTGATACCACTGATCCCCCTAAATATGAATTTGTTACCTTTTTTTTTAATATTGTGTCATTTACATTTTGATCATTTATTTTCATAGCCCATTTCAAGTCTGATTTTCCAGCTTCTTTAAATATGGCTTATTACACTGTCTTTTAACTTGTTAGAAGAATATCTTGGCATTTATTTTACAAGCTCAAAGTTTTTCTCAAAATGGCTGTTGAATTTACACAAAATTGTATGTGTTTCATGTTTCTGCATATAAGCAAATCTTCAGATCAGAATATATTTCTGGATTTTGGTTTGTTTTAAATACGAAATTATGAATGTTTGGTATTAGTAATGAGTAAAAGTCTATGTAAATGTCATTAAATTTGACAAAAAAATGTTTATGTAAGTTGAGGTAAAATATTTTATAGTAATTAGTTTAAAAAAATGAATATGATGAATAAATCAAATATAAATCACTGCTTTCTTAGAGCTTTCAAAACAATGTCCATTCTTTCTGAATATCAAGTATCTTTGTTACCACTCTTACAAATCATGGCTGTCTTGTGATTACTTAATGTTTTAGTTTAAGCAGTAGTTTCATTTTTGAGGAGTAAATATTGAATAATCTTGGTCAAATATAATTTGAAACAATTTCCAAGATGGCCCTAACAGTTCCCAAATGTGTGGTTGAAATAAAGCCAAAATATTAAAGGCTTAGTGGAATATTTTGAATTATAATTAGATTCTTTATATGAATTTCACCAATATAAGAGTGAAGTCTGTGTAAACTTAGTATTTTACTCCTTGCAAGTTTTTCACACCAGCTTTAACTGTGTGAATTGTCTTTATGGAAGTCTTAAGTGACAGCAAGTCTCTTCAGGTCTCCAGGACTCTTCTAAGTATTCTCGCTGATTTTAACAGCACTGCAGTTTGAGTGGTCTCCATTCTTCCCCTGATCTTCAGCTCCTTCAGTCTTCTTTTCAAGAATTTGGGGACCATTCTAAGGACACACACTACAATTGGTATCACTGTTACCCTCATATTTCACAACTCCTTCAACTCTCTGGCAATACCCAGACATTTGTCTATTTTTTCACTTGCTTTTATTTTTACTCTGTGCTACTGGAACAGCAAAATCCACCAGATGACAAGTTTGTTTTTTTTTTTTTTCTTGTTAAATAACATTTGGTCTGGCCTTCTGGTTAAGATTGGCTGATCTATTTGTATCTCAATGTCCCAAAGAATCATATACATCTCGCCTTCCAGGACAGATTCTGGTTTGTGCATAGAACTAAAGAATGACTTCTGTAAAAATTCTTATATTCTTAAAACTAACCAAAGTTTATATTGTTTCTATCATTATTATTATTAATATTACCAAATTCATTTAATCATTCACACTTGAAGCAGTTTAATAAAAGAAAAATTACATTGAACTTTATTACTATTTTGTTCTTTTATTGCAGATGTAAAAAAAAAAATTATTTTTTAGATTTTCAAAAAAAATGTTCATTTAACACTTTAAAATTATTTTTTCAGGTTATCCATTGGCCTTTATCTACAGAAGTGCAGTATATGGTCGAAGCTCAACAACGCAACATGTTTACTTTATCCTCTGTGGAATGTACATGGGATATTTCAATTTTGGTATGGATTTTATTGTACTTCTCATGGAGAATAGCCTGTTTTTTTTTATTTTCATATGTGGCATGTTAAAAGATGGTCAGAACTTATACAGATAAAGAAGAAGACTTTATCTTATTAGCAGGGCTTAGACTATATTGACTACATTCTTTGCAGAGGGGGTAAAACCCCAACAAAAAGGGTATCCTGGGTATGACATTGTGCTCTAGGGAGTATAAAGTGACCCAGAGTGGTTGTACCAGTTAGGATCTCATCAATGGGTCAAATAGATTTGTTGAAAAATTATTAGTATTGGATTGGAATACTTCATATCATAGAACTTTGTGCAAACAAAAAATAGAATTATTAATGTTAAATAGGAATACTTGAAACCATTTAACTCTATGCAAACTATTTCTATTCGTAGTTAGTTGAAGCTATAATTGCTTACTAAGAATTATTATTACTAGTTATTCAAAACTATATAATTGTTTGCAAATTATTGGTATTAGATAGGAATACTTGAAACCATATAACTGTAAACAGATATTATTAAATGGGAATAGTTACTTTAAACTATATAATTTTTTAAATTATTAGTATTAGATGGTAATACTGATACTATTTAAATATGTGCAAAGAATAACAGACTAGTAAAAGTGCATTTACAAATCAAATTTCAACATTAAATAATCCATAAGGAGTTGATATGCCATTAAACAAATAAACCAAACCAGAAAAAGATGTTTTCTATGAATAGTGTTACATATTTTGAAATTTTTCAAAAAAAGAAATTAACTGCTGAAAGCAAACATGCTAGCTACAGTTTTTTTTTGTTTTTTTTTTTAAATTTAATATTTTGGTAGTGTAAAAAAAAAAATTCTGATTTAAATGATTTGTTTATACCAAAAGTATTTCTCTCTCTCTCCTGATAAGTAAAATGATAAAATACATCTGATCCTCACTCAATGACCTTAACTGTCACTGAACAATGACCTTCTCATTTAGGCATATCAAGTATCAGGACATAAGTGTTATGTGTTTATCTTTTAAATATTGTTTATACTGTCACTTGCACCATTTATCATATTCTTGTTCAGCATCTTGTATTTTGGGGCTATCAGTACAAATGTATTTTAATTATGAAAAGTTGACAATATATGTCAAAATAAACCAACTCTGTGTGTGTGTCAATACAGTGCTGATACTGAATCATAAGTCTAGTTTTACCCAACTCTTCTACCATGAACAGAATGTGACACAAGGGTAAATTTTAAAGTATACTGGCAGCATGGATTTCCTTAGTTCTCTCTTACCATCCATCAATTTCGACAAGTCCTCTAGACGGCATCCAGTGTCTGTACAGAGATTTTGAATGTAAGTTTGTGCTGGTTGGCCAACATTGGTGTGTCCATATTTAGGAGTCGATAGAATGTCACTTATCAGTTTGTTCTTGCTTCAGCTTGTTTTACTTGGATGGTTTGTGAGATGGAAGGTAACTAACTGTACTGTTCCTGTTTTGTAAGGTTTTCAAAACGGCAAACAGTATCCTTGTTTCATTAAAGTAGTGCAACCATACAATAGTTCTGACATGGCTACAGCTGGAAAAATTCCCATTACCAAGGCTCAATAATCCAGTCTGCCCTACTATTTACCCATTGCACAATATAAAATGCAAATAGCCTTGTCCAGGATTTGAACTCGGGTCCCTAATTGCATTTCCTACAGTGATAGTCATAGGAAATGGAATTGGCAATCTGAATTGATAATCTGTCATAGGTAGAGCCAAAAACTCTTTTTAAAAAATTAGATTTAAAGTTTTTTCCTAATTTGAAAGAAAAAAGCCCAAATCAAAAAACAAAACAAGGAAAACAATTTTTCTTTAATTGGCAGGTAGAATTGGACTATTTTAACATCACAATTTTTTAAAACTTTTATATTAGCAAAACATCAGTCATTATATCATATGTGATGACAGTATAATTGATTGATAAACAAACTATCACTACCATTAGAAGCCATAATAAAACAAATTTATTTGGTACTTTCATGCCAAGATTTAAGAAACTTTTCTACTCTTCATTAAATAGTCAATTTTTCTTCACTAGATTCACTGAGAGTATTGTCAACAAAATTAGAATACCTCTATCTGCTGTTTTAACAGTGCAGTAAAAAAGAAAAAAGATTATTCATTGTATTTGCATGATTTCAAATCAATAAAGACAAAAATCTCATTCATATACGTTTATAATAGAGATTTGCAAATTGCCAATCTTTTTGAATGGATTTTATTAAATATACTTGTTTCTGATAGTTTAAGAATGAATCAATAAGCCTGTTGTCTGACATACAGTTAATGGCTGAATTTTGATCCAAAATTTTTACTGTATAATATTTACTCTATATAATTAAGAGGCATGTTGGGTTAAGTGCCTTGTTAAGGGAGGTGATAATGTTGAAAAATAAATATTAGTTGGATAAAATGCCTTTTTCATCATTAGGCTATGGACTTATTGATATACCTAATCAATGTACTTTTCATTTTATCTTAGTAATTTACCATTTTCTGTGTGAACTCTAAACATTCCAATGATAAAACGTTGTAAAATCCAGAATAATTTTGATGAATTTCAAAATAGCAGTCTTGAATATCCTTCAAATTATTTGTTTTTGATGTTTTTAAAAAAAATTATTTTGATTAAGTTTCTGTTTTTGCCTTTTGACATATTTAAAGTATATTGTAAAGATTTTAGTTCAGGTTATAAGTATAGTAAGAATAACCTGAACTGCTTGATTAGGAGTATTTACAAGAAAAAGAAAAGAATTTTTTTTCTTCACTAAATAGAATTGGATCTTCTTTTATTCATTGTCTCTGATGTTTAACTATATATGTATTTTTTTTTTTTCCATATGACGTCTTAATAGTGAATCCCAACTTTACAACATTTTTTTTTTTTTTTTCATGCTAAACTATTTCATGAACTTTACTACTTGTGCTCCAATGCTGCTACTCCTGCTAATTTGTCTGACATATAAAAAAAATTGAGTTAATATTGTAATAGTTATATTGAAAAGTTTGGGTTTTTCTGTTTGTCCATCTGTCTGTAAATTCTGCTAGGATAACAGTGATGGATCAGAGAATAGTATTTCTACAAATGGAAATCTTTAACCTTTTTAGTGTGATGCATTTAGCAACATATTTAATGGCTCGAATGCACTTTTAACCATAAAAAAAAGCATTGCAGTTTTTCAAGATTACATTATTGGTATTGGGGGTATATCATACAAGTGTGTTTATAAGAGAATTTTTATTCTACAAATGACTTTTTTTTCTTTTTTCTTTTCTTTTTTTTTTTTAAAGAAGTATTGGTGAATAAAAAAAATTCTCTTCTAAACTTAAGTTTTAGAAATAATAAAGTTTATTTTGTGGTGGTGGCTAGAGCATATCAAACAAGAGACCCTTTCGGGTAGAGGTGTATCGCACAAGATCCAGAATTTTTAAGTAATGACCAAAGTTGCATCTTGCGCATTAAGTATATTTGGGTGACTCTCCACACCAAAAGGGATATTTTAGCAAAAAATTCAAATTAAGTCTGTTTTTTCTCATTTTGTATTTTTTATCTTTATGCTTTTTAAAATAACTATAGAATTTCTATAGTTACAGATACCACACTCTGATCTTAAGTAGAAGTGTTGATAAATCCTGTCATTTTTCATTGGAACTATGTAATGTTTGCATAGCAGTGTAAAAGTTTACTCAGTCATTCATCCTAAAACTCATTTTATTGTTTGTGTGATCTCAGTCAATTCTAGAATTTCTTATTCAGTGTATTTAAATTCACATAGAATAGTGAAATAACTCAGCCATATCTTCTATCTGATATATTAAAAAAAAAGGTCATGTAAATGTAATATTCCACTCCATTGTAGATTAACTATATATCTTATGCAGGTGTAAAATTCCATTTCTATAAAATACAAAAGCAAATTTACTTAAATATTAGTATGTATGAAAATATAATGCTTTGTATAGGGTTTGTTTTTTTGTTTTTTAAGTCTTGCCCTTCTGAAAATTTTGTATCCTGTTAGTTGGTTTTTATTCTACTTTTCATTTTAAAACATCATCAAATATGGTGGTTGGTCCACTTCTAAGCTTTATTTGAAGGACAGGTCACCACCCTTAAAATGTTTAAACCACTTTTGGCCAGTATAATCAGATATTGTTTTATTTCTTTCCATTTCTCAAATTTTCTGAGCTACTTTGAGACCCACATTAAAATGTCTTAAAATTACCAGAATTTCAATACTTTCATCATTCATTCAGATCTCTGAAACAAATGATATAATGGAATAATACTTATTTATTTATTTATTTATTTATATAATCTCCATAAAATGAATTGAAAGAAAACTCAACAGACTGTTAATGTGCCATTATAAATTTATTTCAACAAGTCATCCACTCACCTCTTCAGATGGCTATTCACAAAGTGTAAAGAAATTCATAAAACAGTGTTCATTGGTTTAAAAGAAAAAACCAAAACATACCCATTTATAACAGATGAAACATCACTTTGGAACCAGATTAAAGCTTGTAACCATTCCTATCTAGTGGATATTAAATTCGGTCTTGTTTGTCCTTGTATAACTTGAGGAGACTTGCATCTATAGTGATTATTTTTGAAAGTTCCAAAATAAGTCCTCACAAATTGTCTGGTGTTATAATTGTGTTTATTGCTGTTGTGGCACAATAATGAGCATTCATGGATATATGTGTTTGTGTGAGAGTCTGTGTATTCATGGATGGGTAGCCAAATAAGGAGTCTTATCTTTTGCATCTTTGACTGGTGTCAATGTCTAGAGGGACCTCTTTGTCTACTTTGGCGTGAAGATCACACAAAGAACTGTGTGCGTGAAAACCTGCAAGACCAGAAGAGAAGGATGAAAAGAGTTAGGAGTGAGACCCCAAAGTGGACAGTCCGGAGCAAAGAAGCAGTCAGTCCAAAGCAGAGGGTCAGTTAGGAGTGAGACTTTGGAGCATTGAGTCAAGACACAGAGCAATGAAAATGATGGCCAGATGAGTCAGCATTTTTGGTAGCTGTGTAAGACTTTTGCAGAGTTCTCGCGTTAGCCATAACAAATACACACAAAATGCTTAAAAGTGCCAGACTTCACCTTCCTGAGTTTTGCCATTCTAAATCCGTGTTTGTCTGTTCTTCCTTCCACCCTCTGTTGATGTTATTTGTTGTTTCTTAAAGATTTTTGTACAACCTGTTAAATGCCCACACAGCCTGGTGTGAGAGTTAACAGCAAGGTCCACACCACTAGACAAACAGCCAGGCCAACAAAACCCGCTGTTTAGGTATTGTTTCACACTGCAATAAAAAATGAGATGGATAAATTCATGATCTCTTATTGGAGGTCAACAGCTCCACTGCCTTCCAAGGAAACTAACTTAAAATTACATCCTTGGTTGACAACAATATTAATATAGTTGTCATTATAGTAAAGGTCTGGTGGTGGCGTTTTTTTTTGGGGGGGGTAATTTGATACACCCTAAATATGCAATTTTAATTTTATTTCTAAACCAACCAATACAATTTAATATTGTCACATTTTAATTTCAAATACAGAATTTCAAAATAACTCGCTGTTCAAAAGCATTAAATTTATTAATACCATTTATTCAAGTGACTAATATATTTAAATTTTTTTTAGTTTTAAATCAAATTTAATCATGTACTGAGTTATAAATAATTTTGGTCAAGTAATAAGTATTTTATTTTATTTGAGTCAGTTTCCTCCTTCCTTCAATCTTATAGTTTAGATCAGTAAAGAATAAAAATTAATTAAAATACATCCACATCCACACATTAATACTTGTTGATTATACAGAATATAGATGATTGTGTGTGTGTGTATGTAATATATATATATATTATTTTTTTTTTTTTTTTTTTTTTTTTTTAGGTTAATCCCTAACTTTAACTCTGGCAGAGTGAAAAAAAAAACGCAAATAATCCAACTTGTAAATAAACAAATACACAAATTGATATTTGGGGAAAAAAATTCCATAAAGAAAGAAAAGACTAAAAACATACATATTATCTAAAAACAATCAAACTATCGTAATGTCTAGCCAAAAGAAAAAACTCTGACAGAGGACTAAGTAAACAAAGAAAGTGCTCAATACAAGGTAGAGCTTCATCCTGATGATCCAGAAAGGTGAAACCTTGGTAGATTTCATCTGGCCCATTAGGTATTTTATTTATATAGGTTTTGTGGCTCTATATTTTATACCACCTCTGTTCCATAAGAGAATTGTTACATTTTGTATTTTTTAACTCTAATTACTGTGAGGGTCGTTCAATAAATACAAGAAATTTTTTTTGAACAAGCATCTCCCCCGAATTTTTTCCATAAATGTAAACTCTGCATTGTTTGGAATTGGTTTATAACAAAAATGATGTTTGCAGGTATTCAAAATCATAGCAAATCAAACCATGCTCCAAACTTGAACGGAGGTCTATGATAAAATTTTTACTGGGTGAAAAGTGTAAACCATGTGAAATTTACAGAAAAATGTGTGATGTATACAGAGAAGCATGTTTTAGTTAAAAAAAAAAAAAAATGTTAAAAAAATGTCTCTTTAAGATTGTGGCAACAGACACTTCTGAGTTAAACTTTGTGCTCCTCAGGCTGAAAAGGTTATAGACAATAGTTTTTTATATGTCTGCATTTACAATAGCAAAATCAAATGGAGATGATTGAATTTAACAAATTTTGCTCTTAACACATTTTGTAGAAAAAAAATCAAATTAAAAATGTCCTATTTATTTTAGATTTGCTTTATTCAGTTTGTTCAGGACTAATAAAAATTGATCTCAAGATTCTGTGATTTGAATACAATATGGTCAGCAGTCATTAAGGTCTATAAAATGACATTAAAAGAAAAATAAAGCAGGTTCAATTTAAGAAAATCAAGTGTTTAAACTATAAATGTTTTTAATAGGGAAAGAAAAAAGACTAATAGATAGAATAATAATTTTAAATAAATAATATGAAAAAGATACAAAGAACATAGAAAAGAAGATGTGAATGTAATTCTGACCCCCAAAATTGAAGCTTTATTGTATTATTTAAATTGATATTTAACAAGATAATTGTATTTAACTGTTCAAATTATAAATCAAATCTTTTTAAATATATGAATTAAATTCTGTAATGAAGTGGCTGCCTCCTACTACCAGTGAGCCTGATGTCTAGCTGTGTGACTGACAATAAAGTCAACCATCAGAACTCTCACAATAAATATGAAAAATGATCATGTATGAGTTTGGGGATTCTTGAAAAGGATCAGTTAGTAACTGGCAGAGAACAAATAACAACCTAAATTTCTGGGAGCTAGTAAATTTATTAAACCCTGTGTCTATCATTGGCTCGACAATACCACTTCATGTCTCCTTGTTTTTAAGACCAATCCAGAGGGAGGTTGCAACACCAATAACATGAGTGGTGTTTTTCTGTGACCACATGTTTGACTTTTTCTTTTCTTGATTTGAACTTATATCTTCATTGTTCTACCAACTTTCTTCAAGATATTGCAGTACCCTAAATCTCGTCCATTTTCTAGTATTATAATTATTACTATTATTAAAAGCAAGTGTCACAACTAAATTGCTGTTTGTGCTTAGTTAAACTATTGTATCTACTAGTTTATAAAAGATGCTCTACTCTGAGTAATAGAGCACTTTGCAATTGATTATTACAATCATTGACATGATTTTGAGATATAATCATAATTATGGATGACTATTAGGAAATGGTTTTATGAACAACTGCTCGTCTGACATATTGGCGATTTCTGCATAGGAAATAATCAACCTGGCCTTGTAATTTATTGTTAGCTGACCTGACTTAGAAGCAGATCACATGATTATCGTGTTCCTCCCCTCCCCCCAAAAAAAATTTGGCAAGGATGAATTTGTCTCTTTCTTTCTTTCTTTTTTTTTTTTTTTTTTTTTTTTTTTTCAAATTTAAAAAAAATTTTTTATATATAATTATCAGCAGTTGAGTATGTGAAGGAGTGTACTGTAAAACAATGATTCTTTTAAAATTTTAATAAATCTGTTTTGTTTGTAATTGTTTTGATTTTGCTCAACATTGTTGTCAACGTTTTTCTATATTTGGTCCATAATTCATGCATTCTCTAATTCTTAATTTCCTTTCATGCCTATTTTTGTTTGCTTGTACAGATATACATTTTTATCAATTATTAATAATAGTCCTCTGCTCTGTCAGATTGGGTCAGAATATGTTGACTGTATCCAGCACAGAGGGGTAAGCCTCCCCATTCCCACTAAAAAAAAAATAGGAGTATCCTGGTATGACACTTATCTGCGTTTGATAGTGAGGCTTCAGTTCTTGAGATCTGGGGAGTGTAGAGTACTCCTTCATTGCCATTACTCCCAGGTCCACTTTGATCTGGAATGGTAGTACCTGTTGATGTTCCATCTATGGGTCAAATAGATTTGTGCAAAACAAACTATACAAAAAAATGTAAATGTGAACATACAATGAATGTGATTTCCTAACCACTAGGCATAAAATAACATTAGATGGGTTGACATGCCATTAAAATCAATCAATAATAGTTCTATACTATCTGTCAGTAATTCTTGCATCAATTTCTGACTACTGACAATCCTTTTCATAAGTTTTCTATATTCAATATAAAGATACAATGCCAAATTTGTTTAAACTGATTTTTTGATAAAAAAAAAAAAATAAAATGAATTGCAACATTTAATGTTTAATCTTGATTCCCCCCCCCCAAGTCCCAGAAATTATTAGTCTATTAATTATTAATTTATTAATGCCAAAAAGGATTTGAGGAAAGCTATAAAGTGATAGTAATCATTTTCTAAGTTTAGCAAAAAGCCAGGAATATGGTGCATTGAGGTTGAATCAAATTCGCCGACTATGAGCCTAGCTCACTAATCATTATGCCTTAAGGCACTCCTGAAATAAACTGGATTCAAATGCTATCAGCATGAAAATATAATCAGGATTATTGCTTTATTTTCTCCTTTCTTACAGCCAAAATTGATCAATTCAAATGAATTTTGATGTATCTGTTTCACTAAACCCTTCTTGGGGGTGGGAGCTGTGTCATAATGGCTAAAGTGCTGGATTACAGCATCAAAGTAACTTTGAACTCCTGTTGGGCTCTGCCAAATTGGATGAGGCTTTGAAACACACTAACTGCATTCTCTGCAGAGGGGTAAGATACCCTCCAACCTCAGTGAGTGTCCTGGATGTGATACTAAACCATCATCCTGGAGCTTTGAAGAATGTGGAGTACCCCTTCATTACCATTACTTCCATGTCCACTCTGACCTGGAGTGGTAGTACCTGATAGGCTCCTCTCTATAGGTCAAATATAAAACTGATCATTTAACTGTGTGCTAACAAATGACTGATATTAAATTAAATTGTATTACATAGCAATACTTGGAACCATTTCACTGTGTGCAAATAGAACAATTGGTATTAGCAATACTTGAAACCATTTAACTGTGTGCAAACAAATGACTGATGTTAAATTGTTCATGTTAAGTAGCAATACTTGTAACCATTTAACTGTGTGCAAACAAATGAGCTCTGGCTTGTCTAAAAATGTTACCAACAAACTATTTGTTTACAGATCATATATATTTGCTATATGTATGAAAAGGATTTGGTATTAAGTAACCTACAACAGTTGATATGCCATAAAAACCAGCCAACTAGTTGCACCATTGTGTTCACTTTTGGACTAATACTTGTTGAAAAGGTATGAATCCCCTTATTTCCCAAACTAAGGGTTAGGGTTAGTATCCTGCTGTTCTTCTACAAGGATTTCTAATATAAACAAGCTATTTATTGGTAATCTGGGGCTTTTGTAAAATTAAGATTTTCTGTGCCAGGTAAAGTAAGACTAGAATAATGGATATTTCTTGGAAACTAAAAAGTAGGTATTAGACCAGTATGCAGAGAGGATAAAATGAAGACAAAGTGTGAATTACAAGAGATTTCATTTGGTACTTAACAGATTAGATAGTGAAAATGTTTGAGGCTGAATGTGTTCATAACTCAATAACTTCTTGTTTAACTATTTTTTTTTTCTTTTAAACTGTTAGCACCATAATAATGCTGTATAAAAACATGAAAGCAATGATTCACTCGCCTGATGGTGACACAGATTTCTTTGACATTATTACTGCAAGGAAATACTATTTCTGTTTATAATCTGCCTTGATTGCATACTATAAAAGAAAATGGTCTTGCACTAAAAAAGCAAAAAGCAGACAATATCTTGCTGAAACTATCATAAATGGAGATTAATGCAAATGATCTAGCACTTCTTGCAAATACACCTGCTCAAGCTGAATGTCTGCTGCATAGTATGGAACGGGCAGCAACAGGCATTGGTCTCTGAACTTGGATAAATCAGTTTGTGTTTTTAAACAAGATGGTGTCATCTCTACATTAAATAACAAGCCTCTGAAATTAGTAAACCATTTCATATATCTTGGTAGCTAATATCTCATCTACTGAAAGCAATGACAGTATGGACTGCTATTGATGGATTATCAACTATATGGAAACCTAATCTTTTTGACAAAATAAAACAGGAATTTTCACAAGCTGTAACCATGTCTACTATTGTATGGCTGCACCATCTGGACTTTAATTAAGTACTTAAAGAAAAAACTAGATGGGAATTACACAAGGATGCTACATGCTGTTTTGAATAAATCCTGGAAGCAGCACCCCACAAACGATAGCAGTATGGCCACTTACTTCTCATCTCACAAACTATTGACAAGCAAGACATGCTGGGCATTGATGGAGAAACGGGAATGAACTCATAAGTGAGGTTCTCCTGTGGGCTCCCACATATGGACATATCAGTGTTTGCTAATTAACAAAGACTTACATTCATCAGCTCTGTGAACACTGGATGCCGTCTAGAGGACCTGCCAAGAATGATCACTTGTAGGGACAGATGGCAAGAGTATCAAGGGAATCCATGCAAGTAGCACAACTTCATAATATATTAGTTGATTATTATCGTAAGTGCTTGATTTATGAACGTGTTTTTTTTTTTCTTTTTTTTTTTTTTTTCTTTTCTGGCTTTCTTTTGAAATGTTCATTATTTACAACCCCATTCAATAATAGTTATTACAATTAGTGTATGAAATTTATATGCAAATGTAACAATTATTCTGGAGCAGGTTGTGTTGTTTTGTTTTTTAATAGATGAATGTAGTAAAGTACCCTAACGAGTTGTGTATACAATATGAACCTCTAACTCTTAGCTATGAAATTCTGAAAAGAAAACATCTCTTGCTTCTAATACACATTAACTTTTTGGAATTTTTAGGAGCTAAATCTATTGTGAATTCAACATCTTGTTCAATTTTTATCCAGTTTTTATTGACTAAAAATAAGAATTTTTTAGTTTGTTTAAAAACACCAAATTTGCACAGTATTTAGAGCAAATCCAAGGACATGTTTACATGAAAACATAACAAACTTTCAGCAAAAATAAGTTCACAATAAAAGAAACAATAAACATACATTCCAGTAGCTATCTCTTTGTTGCAATATAAAACAGAAGTGTTTGTTACACATTTACTTTGGGACCCCATGTGCACTGCCATGAGGTCCCAAAAAACTTATTTTCATGTATAATATGCAACCTCTAGTTCTTTAGGCTAAAAAAAAAATCGGGGGCGGGGGTGTATTATACACAAATAATTACAGTATTCTACTATCATCTTTTTTAACTCATAACTTAGATTTTTTTTTTTTTTTTTTTTTTTTAAATAGAAAAAAAAATGAACATTATTTCCTTCAATTTTATGATGTTTATTGGTGTGATAGAATTTACCTATCCATCTTTTAATTTGATATAAGGTAGAATTGTGTACAACATTGAACCCCCCCCCAACCAAAGATGTAAAATATTTAGTTTTTAAACTCAAATTTGAGTCTTGTGTTTTCTTCTACTTGTAAAATACCATGATTTATTTATTTTTTTTTTTTTTAATAAATTTTCTAAAACTTAATTCTAATCCTCTTGTTTTCATTTTTTTTGTCTTTGTTATTAATATTTACAAAAGTAAACTTAATTTGACTCAAGACCTCCAATAATGGAGCACCCCCAACTACTTATTACCAATTCTAGCTTTGCTTAGTCTCTATCAGACACTTCTCTTCATCTTTATTGGATTTTTACTGTTATTATCACATTTTCTTATCAGCTGGGCTGAATTATTCCCATGATTATCAGGAGACCTTTTAAGAACAAAGTCTCTCTCACTACAACAGCCATTAATGTCTTGTCACGCCATATTCTGCATATGAATTAGAACAGTTTGTTCTTCATCTTCTGATAAACGTTCTACTGATAATAAATTTAATGTTACTATTTTTGTTTCTTGCAGACCTAATATGATAGCCTAAGATATTTTGTGAGAAGAGAATTTGGACTTGACTGTTGTTGTTTTTTTTTTTCCTTCTTCTTTCTTTGTGAAATAGAATTTTTTTTTTCTTTTTATCATTCATTTTGGGGTTCAGATAAAAACGTTTGCTAAATAACTGAAACTACAGATTTTATGCCCTTCCTTCTAAGTTGGATAAGATTAGGGAGGAAAAAAAAATCTATTGTGTGTTTTTATGATTTTTTTTTTTCCAGGCAAATTCTAATCAATGGATATTAAAGGTTTTTTTCTTTTTATAAGGATCCTTATTTTATTTTGTTGACTTCAATTCTAAAATCTCATAAATGGCCATATTTTAACTGCAAATAGAGATGTAATTAATTTGATCTGTCAACATAAAAATACTGTACAAAATGCTCTAACTACTTTGGATTCTGAGTGAAAATTATATAATTAAGTTTTTCTCTGTAAAATACTAAAGTTCTGTTTAAAGGTTTAATACATAATTTTATGTAAAACTTACAAACTCTCCTACACACACACACACACACACTTTACAGTTCATTTTTATTTGAACTTTTAATGCAATCAGATATAAAACCATATAACTTTTATCTACTGGTTATATTAAATTAATAATAGATTGAAAACGAGATTTGACAAGTCTTTACAAAGCCTTTTGTTTTGATGGTGTTGTGGGAGATATATCTCAGTAATTATTTAGATAAAATGACAACTCCTCAAAAGATCTTCCTTCAGAAAATTTAACAGATAAGAAAATAATATATTGAATAACAATATGTCAGTCATAAAACACAATGCAGTTGTCCAAAGTATTTTTGTGCAATCAATATATAACTCTGTTATATTTTATGTGTAAAATTTGTGTGCAAATGTATCAACTATTATGGGACAGAGGTAGTATTTTTTTACTTATTGTAATGATAAATATTTTTCTCATAGCTGGTAACAATTGTTGGATGATGGGATATTGCTAAAAAGAATGTACTTTTCTTTTCAAATGTTATTTGTTAATATCTTATCAATAATCCAAACATGGGGGGGGAGGACATATTTTCTCATATCCCCACCATCATTAATAAAATGAAATTTTGTTTGTAAACCCATTAAAATTTGCATTAGGGCTTTTGTTCATCACAAACAAGAGTTCAAAATAAAAAGTTTGTTACTTTATTAACTAACCTTTTTAAATGCAAAATAAGTACTATCAATTAAATAGAGGGTTTCTGTTGGAGCTTTGGCCGAATTCATTTTATTTGTTGTATATGTCATTGGCCCAATTAATTTTTTTTTACTTATTAATTTTGGATACTGTTATTTTCTTTTTAAAAAAATATTATTTGCTCCAAGTCTTTTCTTTTATGTAATTTGTTAAATATTATTAGTTTAGTTTTACTAATTAAAGAAAACAGAATTACCCATTACCTGTGTCAAAGAATGTCACACACATTTTCTAGTTCTCATTTTAACCAGCTTATCAGGTCATTCTGTTCTTTTCCACTCAACAAAATGAATATTATAGCATTCCTCTTTCATTTTGTAAACCAATTTCACTCTCTTTCTCTCTCATCATTCTTTCTCTCCCTCTCTCTCCTTATCTATCTCTTTTTCTCTTTGTATTTTTTAAAAATATTTCTCTTCATTTTTTTATCAAGTTTTTATATATATTTTTAGTTTTTTCATGTTTTTTTTTTTTTTTTTTTTTTTTGATACTTTATAAAGTAAAATTACTAATGATCTACAAATCCTCTCATTATGATTTGAAAAACATTTCAATGATAGACCAAGATGTTTAAGTGAAAAATATCTTCTCTTGGAGATTATTTTCAATGTGTATGTATTGAGAATTATTTACTTGTTAAGGTATTAAAAAAATTGCAATATAGGAGATAGAACTTATTAAAATCTTAAATTTTATTAAGTGGGGAGATGATTTTCTTTTTCCTTCTCACCAAGGGTTGCATCATCAATTTATTTTGTCATTTTTCAATGTTTTATGCAACCCAGAAAAATAAAGAATATCATAAAACTGGTGTACAACTTGACAATATTTTCCAAATTATTTTTCATGTTATTCATATTCTCATTGCTAATTATGTAGGAGTTTGTTCTTAAATAAGTAGTCATTTACTAAGCTTAGTTTGGCACAAGACAAGAGTTATGGAGTGCCTACTGAGAATTGAATTCATTAAAAATTGTCTGCTACTCTACTTCAGTATACTATATGTGGCACATCTCATAGATAAGTAGTTTATACCACTTAAAAACCCAATATGAAAATCCTGCTGTTAAAGTTTGAAAGAAACCAGTTAGTTTAATTTTTCCTTTACAGCTGTCTTCAATTGTTTTTAGCCGAGACAAAAATGTATATTGCATTTTTATTAAATTCAAATCTGTTAATTAAACTGAAAATTATTGGAAGCAATATTTTTTTTCTTTTTTTTTTTTTTTTCAGGGCTGGAAGTGTTGCATTCCTTGGCTAATATGATAATTATTTATGGATTAATATGGTTTGCTGGAGGAACAAGAATGTCAATGGTGGTTGCCTTCTTTATAAATACAGTAAGATTGCAGCAGATATTTTCTTGTTAATTTTTTTTACAAGTATTTTTCTTTTGTATCTGATTCCAATCATTTTAAAAATATTTTTATAACTGTTAATATTTCAAGGGCGGCTTTTTGTATTTAGCCACTTTTTTATCTTATCAATTTTTTTTTTTCTCTCCATGAAATTCAATGATATACATGATAAATGAACTTGAAATTTAGGGTACTTGCTTATATGATACCTGGTTTATATTTGGTGAAGGAAGAAATAACTATTGCTTAGTGCAACTCCTTCAAAATCCCATAATTGTTTATTATGAACTTCAGTTGATGATCTCTTAGTTATAATACAATATATTAATATACATTTGTATATTGCATAAACTTTGCTTAGTTTTTGTTTTATATTCTAGCAAATATGTTTAATGAACTGTTCCCACCCCCATAATTAATTTATATTAATCATGATATATTATAATCCCAAATAAATTATATTTATTACCTGTATTAGAAATGGGCGGTTTGACCGAAAAACCAACTTTTTTGTTTTTTGCTTACTTTATAATCCAGGTCTCTTGATAATTTTTGAAGAAATTCATTTTCACTGGTCAGAAAACAAATGAACATCTTCCTAGTTGTAGTTAAAGGTCTCTTCTAATTGAGTGTAAAATTTCAAGAATATTGATAAAGATTGACCACTTTGATTTTGTGAAACAAAGCAATGTGTAAAATTTAGTCTTAAAAAAAAATGATAAAAAAATCATATTTCATATTTTCAGCTGTTCAAAGCAAAGTATCATTTTAACTCACTGTAAAAAAAAATAAAAATAAAAATTCAATGGAAAAAAAAAGCACATACAATTTACATATTACAGGAAAAAACTGAAACCAACAGCCAAACATAAATTGACAAACCACCCAACTCGAACCTGAATAAATAAAAATGGTTTGAAGAACTATTATAATTTAAAATTAAAGTACCTGTCTATGCTGGCTAAAAAGTTAAGATTTCGATCAAACAAATATCAAAAAATATCTTACATTTCTAAATGACGTTTATTTTACAATATTCTGTTTTCCATTAAAAATTTACACCAAATTCTTAGAAATGGTGATTGTTTCTATAAAAGGTAACTTCAATTATATTATGAAGTTAAAATTGTTTTCTGAGAAATTTTGGTTTTGTAGAAAAATAGTTTTTCAATTTAAGTGTATGGCTTATCTCGATTGCTAGTCCAACTAAGCTATAATGTTCTACAGTTATATATATATATATATTGGCCCAGCGGTTAGGGTGTTCGCCAATGGCCCAGGAGACCTGGGTTCAATCCCAGGTTGAGTCATACCAAAGACTTTAAAAATGGAACTTGATACCACCTTGCTTAACACTCAGCATTATAAGGTACGGTTCAAGGGTAAAGTGGAGCAATCCTGGGAATGGAGTAGCGCCCTCCCCTACACCTTGGTGTAGTAGCTATCGAAAAGGGAGCCTTCGGGTCACCCTCGACTATGGTCGCTAACTTTACTTATATATACACAGCTTGATAAACCACCTAAAAACCTAATCAAGAATGTTTGATTAAATATAAATCCCTTTGGAGAGATGAATTTTTTTAATAGAGATAATGTTAGTTTGGAAATTTTAAAATTTCAACAGAAAGTTATTACAACCTCTAAAAACTGGCCCTTATTCAAAATGACTTCATTAATTCCCACCCCACTTAAGATTTATTTCTGTATGTGACAAATTTTAGTCTAATTTCTTGGTATCAATTTTATCTTATTTTCTGCACTGTATCTTCATTTTCCCATCACTGATATTAAAATGATGATTCTCAAAAAAAGAAAAATAGTTTTACTTTTAATTAAAAAACCTTTTCTGTTGTGCATAAATTCTATCTCACTTATTATTTGTCATTCAAGAATTTTTATAAGAGTTGGATTTTTTTAAATTTATTTATTTATTTATTTATTTATTTTATTATAATAATGATGATGTATTTTAAATATTTTTTCAAGTGATTTTTAATTTTAAATAACTTTATTAAGTAATACAGCCTGTTATATTTTTTTCTCTCCTGATATACAAATCGTAAGGTTTTCTGATAGGAAAATTTTAATATTTCATTTCAAGAGAGCAAAAATGTTTTCTGTTTTTTCAGCTTTGCATTTTTTTTATCAACTGAACATTTCACTAAATTCTGATTTTTAAAACCCTTCAAAAAATTTCAAATAAGTTGAAATTAATTTGAATTTTGTTTTGAGAAACGTTTGCTTCAAAATTCATTAAGGCAAATTGAATATATTTTACTGTAGATTAAAATTTAAGAAAAATTATCTTTGTATGTGTGTGTGTGTGTGTATATATATATATATATATATATATATATATATATATATATATATATGTTAATTTTTTAAAAGATTATATAAATAATATTGCCATTTTATTTTCAGGGTTATTTTCTTATTGGTTGTGCAACCAGTTCCAAAACGGGGGACCAGTACCGAATTGAATGGACAACCTCCCATTGTGTATTGATACTTAAATTAACAGGAGTTGTAGCAGATTTGTATGATGGAAGTAAACCGCTGGTAAATTTCTTATATTTTTTTCCACATATATCAACTCTCTTGATTTGTTAATATACTTTTTATATTATAAAATAAAACTTATACCTCCCATTTTCATAATTATTGCAAAAAATATTTTAAATTTGTTAAGCTAGAAGTAAAGCTTAAGATCTTTGAATATATTCAATCCTCTGCTGATTTCTATTCATTATTTATCCTTTAAAATTTCAGATGCCCCCAAAATTTCAATCTTTTAATGAACTTATTTTTCCATTTGATATCTGATTCAATGTTCTCAATGGAATTTGATTTTTTTTTTTATCTTATTTGAATAGTTAATTTTTGATAGTAATATTTATTGTTTGTTGGTAACAGTGAAAGTATACTTGCCAACTGCCATATTGGTGGGATTTACTGTATCCCCCTGTGGATAGGTAAGATTCTGGCCCAAAATGAGTGTCCTGAGTATAGCACTAAACTGCATCCAATAGTGAGACTCTGGTTCTGGGGAGTGGGAGTACCTCTTCATAGTCATTACTCCCAGGTCCCCTCTGACTTAGAGTATTAGTATCTGTTAGAATGCCATCTCTTCTTGAAAATTATTTGTAATAGGTAGGAATACTTGATGCTATATAAATATAAATTATTTGTATTAAGAAGAGTTACTTGTAACTATATTTGTTAACTAAGGATTATTATTATTAGTTATTTGAAACCTTATAACATATAATCCTTATAAACAGATAATTATCATTAAATAGAAATAATTACTGGAAACTATATAATTATTAATATTAGAAATATTTGATATTGTATAACTGTGTGCAAAAAACAAAAACTTTCAAAACAACTATGCAAAAATGTAAATATAAATGTACAGTTGATTCAATTCCTTATCCTCTAGGCATAAAATAACCCTAGACAGGTTGATATGCCATTAAAATCAATTATAGACTTGCAAAAAATTTTTTTCCAATAAGAGAAGGTTCTTATCTAGAATAATCCACCTATTCACAAGTCATTACACTTCCTGACATCTTTTATTATTATTTCAAATTTCTGAAATTTAATTGATTCTTTTTATGCACCTAGAAAAATACTAGAAGTTTCAAATTTTAACTTTTAACCACTTTAAATAGGGTATTTTTTAATATAAAATATCTTTGATGGTAAGCTCTTTTCAAAAGAGACTAAAATGGTTAAATAACAAAAGAAATGTTTATTTTCATAGATTTACTTTTTCACATTTAAAGTCTTAGATTTTTTATTAAAGACTTAATCTGTGATAAGCTGAAATGTTTAGGATAATCTGATTAAGCTAATCTCTCTATTGCTAAAATATTTTTTCACCTTATTCATTTATTTTACTATAAAAAAAAAATACTGAATATGTGAGAAATGTGTTGAAAATTGCTCTACGGATATTTTATTGAACAAGAATCAATAAATGTGACTACATAGAAGAATTCTTCAATCTTTTCTTAAAAACTAATGAACATGTTTTGATTTCAATTTGTCCTTCTTCGAATTGTCTCAATGTTTTTTGATGAATTTGTAGATTTGATATTTGTGTTGATTTTAATGAAATAGATAATATTTCTATCGCCAGAAATAAGTTAATATTTCATTCTGTAAGAATGTTCTATTCTGAGCAACTCTCTTCAGCTATGCGTTAAATAATACAACTATTGTTCTACAATGATGGCTTTGGCATTAAATAACCCACTGGCCCAGTCGGCTGGTGCTGCAGAATACACCAAGCGCATCTCTGGAAAGTGTAAGACTCCCCGCAAATGAGTGTTCTGAATATGACGCAAAACAATCTGATAGTGAGACTCCAGTAATGCTGGAGCTTTGGAGAATGTGCTGTACCCCTTCTTTGCCATCACTCCCAGGTCGACTCTGATCCAGAGTGGTAGCACCTGAAAGAGTCCTATTTACGGGTCAAATAGAATTGTTTGACATTTAAACTGAGTGCAAATAAATGACTTATGCTAAACTGAATTATTTGAAATAGAACTGTATGTAAAGAAATGACTGATTTTTAATTGAATTGTTAGTTATACGTAGCAATGCTTGAAAACATTAAACTGTGTGCAAACAAATGATCAATGGTAAATAGAATTATTCATATCAGATAGAAGAAATAAGGGAAACCATTTAACTGTATGAAAAAAATTAGCTCAGGCTTGTTTAAAAATGTTTAGAAATTATATATTTCATATATATGTATTAAAAGGATTTGACATTAAATAACCTACAATGGTTGATATGTCATCTAACCAAACTAAATAACCTGCAAAGGTTGATATGCAATTTATCAACTTTTCTGATGAAACATCCTCATTCTTTATCAAAATGATGGTAATTACTAAATTTAAAAAGATTAAAGAAAATTCTTGTTAAAATTAACAGTAATAAGGAATTCCAATCATCAATTTTGACTTGTAGTTTCATTTATTTTTTTTAGTTGCTTTTTATTACAACTTTCTCAGGTTTTCAATTTATGACTAGGGAACTGTTTATCATAAGTAATAATGATATTATTATTGATAATAATAAAAAATAAATTTTCAGTGAGATTCAAGCTTTCATTCTTTTGGCTTCTAGGGAAATCTGATCAAATGCACCAGCTGCTCAACTATCTGATATGTATTGGTTTACAGAAGTTCAAATCAAACTTGTAAACTTATTCTTTATTCTGTCTCTCAATCCACTTCGGCATCATTTTTATTTATTTATTTTTTTGTATTGGTTAAAACTAAAATGAGCAACTTTTTTTCTTGTTAATAAAGTGTTGGCTAATAATTTAGAGTAGGGCTTCTCAAGCTTTTTGATTCACCTCTCGTAAACAAATTTAATTTCCATTCACTCCCAAATAAATTTATTGAATATCAAATTACAAAATATAACTAATTTACCAGTATTTAATGCAATTTACATGAGGAAAGAATCGGTAAACTATAAATGCAAATGCACCTTTTAATTCTTTAATTGATTTTTAATAGAAAAGGATGAGTTTTAGTGGGCAGTGAGATTAGGAATATTAGCTTAGAGGTTTGTGAGTTTGAGTTGTTGTAAATCACCATGTTCTATGTTCAAATTTATTCTGTTTGTTTCGTAAATAATCTACATGACTAAAGCTTAGAAAAGCTATTAAAATGGACTTAATAGGTGCACAAAACTTGGGATATTTTGTTACAGTGCTTGATATCTAGCAACTCATCAACATGATTCAGTGATTTTTTTTTTTTTTCCAAAAATATATATATATATATATATATATATATATATATATATATATATATATATATATGGTTTATTAATATAAACTATTAAATTCACTCCATATGGATCACTTTAAGAAGCACCGATTTAGAGACTCACTGTGCATCTGCAGTGTGTGTGTGTGTGCGTGCGCTCAAATTTGAACATATAAATAAATGCCTCAATCTGCCTGACTAGTCATTTGTAGATGAAGCAGTTACAATCATCTTATCTTTGAAAAATGATGTTACAGATAATCTTGTCCAAATTTTAACCTTCAATTTACATTTATTTATATGAATTTGATGATCTTTTAAGTATTATACAACAATATACTTGGACTGCTGTCTTCATTTTGTTTGTTATATTCACATTTTTTGGGGTCGTTGTGACTTACTGATTTATTTATTTCTCTTTCTTTTTTTTTCTTCTTTTTTTTTGTAAAAAGGAGAAATTGGGTGCTGACCAAAAAGAAACTGCAATACAAAAAAAACCTAGTTTGTTGGAACTTATGGGACACTGTTATTTTTTTGGTGGGTTTTTAATAGGACCCCAGGTAAGTAAAACAGGTTTATTTTAAACACAAATGAAATGTAAACTTTTTTCTTCATTTTAATACTTTCTTAATTAATATATTTTCTTTTCCCTCTCATTTTTATTGTTTTGTAAATTTCTTTCTTTTGAATTAAATGTGAAAAAAGATTTATTAAAATGTTTTAAGTTCTAAGATAAACAGCCTCCAATCATTAGCATCTCTGGAGTTTGTCTTAAATGGCTGATGATATTTTAACCAATTCAGTCAGAATTCAACCTAATCTGTCAGTGGGCCTTAGATTATGCTGATTGTATCCCTTGCAGAGGAGTAAGACCCGCCTAAAAAGTTGTCCTTGGTATATCATTAAACTAAATCTGATGGTGAGGCTCCAGTTCAGAAAATCTGAAGGAATGTTGACTACTTCTTCATTGCTATTACTCCCAGGGTCCCATCTATGGATCGACTTTATCTATTTAAGAATTATTCATATTTGATAGGACTGTGTACACCCCCCAATACTTGAATAGTTACACAAAGAATGTAAATAAAAATGTACACTGAATGTGATTCCCTAACCTCTAAGCATAAAATAACCCCAGATGGGTTAACCTGTCAGTAATCAGAATTCAATATTGTGATAAAAATCATCAACATAAAATAAAGCAAAAGTATTCAAATACTTGAAAGGATTTTATTTTTTACTTGGTTTTTATTTTGTAGTGCTCTATAAAGAGGTACCTGACATTAGTAAAAGGTGGTTTTTCTAGCAAAGGTAATGGAGTACCTGATAGGTAAGATAATTTTTTATACATCCTTTTAAGGCTGGTTTACAATACATTATATTCCAAATAATAAAAAAAAAGAAAAAGCTTAATTATGCCAAGTGTTAATATTTGCATTCTGCTATCAAATCAGAAAATATTCTAATAAATTTTTAGTTTTTGTTGTTTAAAAATCCATCAACTCAAATAAATACCATGTTTGGATATTTGAAAAGCAAAGTCATTTTTAAACAATCTCTTAGATAAATTTGTACGTGACTATTTTTCTCCAAATACATGTAAACTACCTCAGCTTTCTCTGAAGATTTGAGTAGACTAGGCTATTTATTTTAGCCTTGAAAAAGCAACCTGTCTAGGAGATAAAACATTTAAACCAGCTGTATCCTGTTTAAAAAATAATTTCATTTTTGATTTATCTTGTGTAACATCCTGCTTGTTGTAGAGGGATTGGGTAAATATCTACCTTAGCTTTTTTTTTTTTTTTGTCATTTAATCCAATTGAAGGAGTTTTATAGTTGGTGGGGGTATCTTTAAATACAAGATGATTTCTACCTTGGAGTAATAGTTAGCAAGTTAGGCTTCCTGAACATTACTCATGAGTTTAATTCTCATTGGTGCCTCTATACTTCTGGCCTTCTGCTTAACTTAGTGAATAATTCTTAAATTGTTACAAGCTTACTAATATTTATTTTATTAGAACTACCAAAATTATTTTAACATACCTGAATTTTTCATGACTCAATAGTGAGACCAGGTGATACGATTCAATCATATCTGAAGTATCAGTAATAGAATATTTGTCACTTGAAAGTTTCTCGTCAATCGAAATTGCAATGGTTGTATGGATGTGTAAAATATCTGACATTGAAAAGCTGTACTTGATGCAGATGTATGTTTGATGAACAAAACTTAGGAAGATCAATTTCAATGATGTTTACAATGAGAATTGAATAAATACAAATACCATGATTAAGAAATTGGCAATTTAAAGGGTTAAATGTAAAGTTTGAGAAATGATAGAAAATTCAACCTGTTACACTTATCGGCTATTTTTATATTGTTTATATTCTTTGTTCCAAATTATATTAAATATTTATGAAAGTGTGGAAAAGTTCTCGCCCTGACCAAGAGGTAAATGATTTGGAATTATATACTTTTCTACATATTCATCTTGCAGTTCAATATACTTTGTACATTGTTTTAAAAAAGATAAAATGTGTTCATTTCATGATTAGGGTCACAAGACCCTTTGATAACCCCTGATTTATTGGCTGAGACTGTAGAATTATTCAATCATTTACTAAGCATTATTATTGTTAGCTATTTGAAACCAGACTGCTGCGTACAAATTATTTATATTACATGGGAATATTTGATAAATAGAATTATTAATATTAAATAGCAATTATTTGAAACCATTTAAATGTATGCAAAGAAATGAGTTTTAACAAATCATTTAAAAATAAAGTTACACACAAGCTAATCACTTACAAATCTCACTTTCACACACACACACACACACACACACACACACACTATATATATATATATATATATATATATATAGGATTTGGCATTAGATAGCCCACAAGAGCTGATATAGCATAAAACACCATCCCCTTGTGATACCATCAAACAAAGTTTTTTCATGTTTTTTAAATAAAATCTGAAACTGTTTTGCATTTTATGATTCTTTCATTTTGTTTTCATCCATTTTGCAATTTTTTGTCAAAAATGTTTTCTATAAAATATTTCTATTTCAGTTTGTTGGCGGGTCTCACTAAATTAGCTGTTGGTCTTGTCTATATTGGCAACTTACTGCTGTTAAATTTCCTTGTACCTACTGAATACTTTTTCACTAAAGAGTTTTATGTAAGTGAATATTTCATTGCTTAAGGTCTCTATATTTTAGTTGTTAATGGAAGCTGATTATATAAGCTTAATTTGCATGAATCATGATTATAAAAGCCTTGTTAAAAAAAGCATGTTTTATATTAAGTACAACAGTGTTGAATTATTTGTGTGTACATTGACAGTCATAATTTCAGCCTCTATTTTTAACCACCTCCATTAAAGTAATTGTGAAATTTCAAATGCTGCTGTGTGCATTCACTAACATTGATTATTATCCTACCTTGTCAGTCGGTCTGACTGTATCCTCTGTAGAGGAATAAGACTCCAAAAGGAGTGTTGTGGGTATGATGCTAAGCTACATTTGATGGTGAGGCTTCAGTTCTGGAGATTTGGGGAGTATGGAGTACCCATTTATTGCTTTACTGCCATGTCCACTCTGACTCAGAGTGGTAATACCTGTTAGGATCTCATCTGTGGTTCAAATAGATTTGTTTGAAAATTATTTGTAATAGGAATATTTGATGTCATATAACTGTAAATTATTTGTGTTAAGAATATTTACTTGAAGCTATGATTGTTTACTAAGGATTATCATTAGTTACTTGAAACCCTATAACTGTTTACAAACAAATGATTATTATTAAATAGTAGTGACTTGAAATCATATAGTTTGTATATAAATTTTTAGTATTAAATAGGAATACTTGAAACCATTCAAATTATTTGTATTTGATATGAATATTTGATATGTATATATGTGTAAATTATTTCTATTAAGAACAGTTATTTGAAAATATGATTGTTTACTAAAGATTATTATTAGTTGATTGAAACCAAATAACTGTATAAACAAATGACTTATTAGATTACTTGAAACCAAGTAATTATTAGTATTAGATAGGAATACTTGATATAAAAATGTAAAAACCTCTGAAGAAAAAACTGCACAAAGAAAATGTAAATATAAGTTATAGTTGTCTAACATACTTAACTGTGACTTTGTAGAAAGTGAATTCAAACTCTATTGACATTTGCATTCACTTATGGATTAATACCTTTTGGGAAAGGTCTGATTTCTTACAAGTTATGGATTAAATGATACCACTACTGATCTTCTATAAAGATGGCTTTGGTATTAAATAACCCACAAACGTACATGATTTCCTAACGTCTAGGCATAAAATAATCCTAGACAGGTTGACATACTGTTAAAATCAGTCAATTAATCATTATCATCTTAAATGAGAATTCATTGATTTTCATTGATAATTTCAAAAGATGTCAAAAAGTCTTCACACTGAGAATCTTGTTAAATTTGTTACAAATTTTTAGATCTGAAATCTTATCTCCCTTGCTCTATTAATTGTCCTGATATTGTTCAGAATGGGATTGGAAGTCGAAAAATCCTTAGTAGAATGTACTTTTTAGATGTAATAAGTTCTTATTCTTCAATATCTACCAACTTAAAATAAGTAGAGTAAGTTTTTTTAAAAAAATGCTAAATTATTATAATTGTTTAATTAAACGAAAAAACTCTTGTTGACAAATATTCAGTCACATATAATTGTTAAATCAATAAAAGTTCTATTACTAAAAAGAATTGAAAAAAAATCTGGTATAAAATTTAATTTTTTAATTTTTTAAAACTGTCAAATGTTTGAAAATTTGCTTACATTTACTTAAAAAAAAAAAAAAAAAAAACTTGAAAATTTCAGTGTCAAGATACAATAGAATTTAAAAATTGTAAGGTTCAAATAATTAATAAAATTTAATGAAACTATTAGTATTTCTTTATTGATTATGGAAATTATGAAAATATTGCTCTATAAGAGAAATTTGTGGAATTTTATAGATAAATACCCTCCCCCTTTTGTGACATTAAAAATATACTCTGGAAGTGTGTGTATATATATATATATATATATATATATATATATATATATATATAATTTTGTAATTATTATTATTATTTATTAATATTCTAGTGTTTGTTCTGGCTATTAATTCATTTACATGGTGAAATTCTAGTGATTTTGATTTTTGGTGGGTATTATTTTAATTTTTTTTAATTTTTTAGTAAATTTGATAGGCTCATTTTAAACAATTTTTACAATCCACAAACATTTCTCTTCATTTATCGAGGAGGGGGGATTCCTCTGTTAGATTTGCATCTTAAAATATTTTATTCCATGCACAAACATTTTTCCTTCTTTATGTTGGCATTTTTTTTTTTTTTTTCATTTCAGGATCTGCTGCTACCTCTAAAATGCTTGTATGTCTTAGTGTGGGGCCGATTTGTATTGACACGTTATATTTCCTGCTGGCATATATCTGTAAGTAACAACAACAACTATTATTATTGGAAATAAGCACAAAGAAATAAATTTGTCTAGATTAAAAATTATTAAATTGCTAGAAAACATTTTTCTTTGTATTAAATCAGTAACTAATTTTAATAAGTAGATAGTTTTAAAATGGTGGCAATATTTAAATGATTTTGCAATTGGATTGTACTTATAAAATATCAAACTGTCACTTTCCATTTTCTTTGAATTAAATATTTACTGAATATTAAATGAAAAATAAAGATTATTGATCCTCTGTCTTTTTCTTTTGCTATAAATGAAAAGTTATAATAAATGAAAGTAATTTTTAATATGTACAAGAAACACTCTAGAAGTAAAACCTCCAACTTCTGTATTTTTTTAAATATTCATTTTAAATTATCTTGTATATGTTGTAATAGAGGATAAGTATTTTTCTTTGTATTTTGAAGGTAATTTTTAACTGGCAACACTTTTATTAAAATAGTCATAGTTGAGCCAATTTTATACATAAATGTTGCAAAGGAATTTTCTTCCCAAGAAGAAAAGATGTAATTGCTTTTCTAATAGTTTTTTTTCCTAAGATTTAAAAAGAAAATTTATTTACTAAAAGTTGATAAGACATTAAAAATCACAAGTTTACCCATGCAGTTATTTTTTGACGGTATTATTTAAATGATTTTACAATTGCATTTTACTTGTAAATATTAAAAACTTTTTTGTTTTACTTTTTTTTGTTTATCATGTTCAAAACTTCCTGAATATTAAAGACAAATTATAGCATTGTATTTATCAAATTTGAAATAACAGAAAATTGTGTGTGTGTGTATGTATATATATATATATATATATATATATATATATATATATATATATATATATATGGGCAGCATTTCTTTGTTGAGATATTTGAACAGTATATTTTGTTTTGATCCTTTCAAGTCGCCATGGAAGGTTTAATATCTAGTTGAAATTGGCTAATAAACCTTTCATAATTAATTGGTTCCCAAGTACTTTTGGACCCATCTTGGGCCATCATCAGGAGGATGTGTATATTGCAAAAGCAATATAACCTTTGCAAGTACATGATAACTTTGTAAGAATTTAGCATTTAGTGTTTATACTAGTGTTATGTTGAAGCGTTTGTTTTTAAATTTGATTGTATGAACAGTAGCAGTAGCTAAAGAAATTTGAGTACATTAGTACTGGATTCAAAATTAATTTTATTGGGGTTAGGATTTTTATTTCTAATGTGGAGGGCTTCAAGAATCTAATCTTTGTTTGCTATTTTGTTGCTCTAATATTGTTGTGTTATTGGTAAGAATTTTCCCAAATTCAGTTGTAGAGCTACAACTTAACACCAGTATAAACATTAAACACTTAATTCTCACAAAGTTGTAATGTACTTGCAAAGGTTGTATCATTTTTGTCATACTCTCTGATGATGGCCTAAGATGAGCCCGAAAATACTTGGAAGTTAATTACGGAAGGTTTATTAGCCTATTCCAACCGGATGTTATAACATCCACATGGTAACTTGAAAGGATCAAAAATATGTAGACAAAAGATACTGTTTAATCGAAAAAGAAAAAAAAAATATATAAAGTTGGCCAACCATAGTCAAAGGCAACCTGAAGACTCCCTTTTCAATAGTGACTACACAGAGATGTAGGGGAGGTCACTACTCCTTTCCCTAGATTGCACCCCCACTTACTCTTCATCTGTACCTTATAATGCTGAGCGTTAAGCAAGGAGGCATCAAGTACCATTATGCCAATTGACATAATGGTTAGTGTTTGCCAGTGGTCCAGGAGATCAGGGTTCAATTCCAAGGTCGAGTCTTACTCGACTCAAGAAATGGTACTTGATGCCTCCTTGCTTAACCCTCTGTTAGCTAAAAATGAAGATGTCAAATTTTTCTTACAAATTTCGAATAAAAAAATTTTTTTTCCTAGTACATCATCAGAGCATTCCATCTTCACAATTAAATAATGTTTTTGATTAATAGAAATAAATTGGTTTGGAAAAGGATTGATATTGGTTGATAATTCTAATTTCTTGTTGAATTCCAGGAAGGAATTTGTATTTTAACTGGTTTGACTTACAATGGAATTGATGAAAATGGCAAGAGTAGATGGGATTCCAGTCAAAATATAAAGTTGTATGAATTTGAAACATCACACACACTTTATGATTTAACAAAAGCTTTTAACGTTCAGACCAGCACTTGGATGGTCAAGTAAGTGATTCTTTTTTGTTTTTTCTTTCTTTCTTGACTTGAGTTAAATAGAATTTATTTTGTCTCTTGGTTTTTTTTTTGGTTTTTTTTATATAAATCTTAATGTTTTGATCAGGTAATCATTAATATATGACAGTTTTGGTTGCTGACTATAATTCAGTTGATTTAGAGAACAAAATGGATATTAAAAAAAACCCTCCCCAACTCGAGTATGTGTGATAGTGTCAATTCATAGTTTTTTTTTCTTTATTCTTTAAGTTGGCTGTTAATTTTGGTCAACAAAGGGAAATGAAATGAAGTCAAGCATAGTCACATAGCCATCTTTATTGATGACTTATAACTCTGACCAATGTTTGGGAAGCATTTATGACAAATCAGTGAACCTCCTGCCCATTTGGCTGGGGCTGTAGAATATGCCGACTGCACTTCTGCAAGGGTGTCCCCCCCCGGTTACTTGTTGGCCTTGGGTGATGATCCGTAAGGCTTGAGGACAGCAGTCTGTGACTTGGCTACAAAACTCTGGCCATTAGAGAGGCCTGATCCAATCAATCGGCTGGTCATGTCAGCCCTCTTTTGGATTTGTGTCAAAATCCAAATGAGGACAATGGCTGTAGGGATCAATCATGCTGTGGAAAGACTCATAGCCCGTTCTGTCCTTGGGCAAAGTAGTTATCTTGCGAATGGGACAAAATAAAATTGTCTAACATCAGCATGAGTATACTGAACATGTAGCCCTGATGTTGCTAGGCGAATGGGTTTCCTCCTAGGCACATCCCCTGCATGGAGCTCTGAGGTGGGTTGGGAGCATGTTCAATGAAATTCACATCTAAATATATGGATAATACAAACAAAACCCAAGCTAATAAAAAAAAAAAAAAGACTGAAAGTTCAGACAGACAAGAAAAATCAAATTATTTCTCATCTTTCATCGTGTTGGAATCAGCTGAAAAAAAATTCCTCTAAGTAAACTGTCTCCATTCAAAATAGAAAAAATATTATCAAAAAGTTTAAAACCAAAAACAGTTAAAAAAAAAACAAACTTAAAAATGAACACTACTAATAGAAATCTGCAAATGAAAACCAAGCTGACAAAATATTAAAATGGAAACACTTTGACAACATAAAAATAAAAACCTATCCTCACAATTCCCTGAATACATGAAAAGGAGTTGTAAAAAGCCATGAACTTTCCTTATGTTCATTAGATGAAATCAAAACCAATTTACAAGACCAAAATCTCGTGGAAATCTGAAGAATACAAATAAAAAGAAAAACTGGAGAAACAATTGATACAAATACATATATAATGACCTTTAACACCCACAAAATTCTTAAAGAAATTAAAATTGGATACCAAAAAATAAATGTAGAACCTTATATCTCAAATCCCTTAAAATGCTACAAATGTCAGAGGTTTGGGCACCACCAGGACCAATGTACACAACCACCAGTATGTGGAAGATGTGGCGTATATGACATACATAACGACTGCCAAGAAGACTACAAATGTTCTAACTGCCAAGGAAACCATGGTGCTGGTTCTACAGATTGTGAGATATGGAAGAAAGAAAAAGAGATTACCAAACTAAAACATACTCAAAATATCACCTACCCAGAAACAAGAAGGATTGTAGAGACTACAAAATAAGTGGAAGTGACAGAAAAAAAAATATCCCAACAAATAAAAAACAAAGCTGTTATATATGTGAAACAAGCCCAACCATAAAACCTGAGGTAGTTGCCCAACTTGTTAACGAAATGAGAGCGCTGATCCAGGAGATGAAAACCGTCATAGAAGCAGTTACTGAAACACTCTCCAAAAACCCAAACACCAGAGTTGCAACAAGCCAAGAGCGACAGGCAAAGCCAGACAGGAAGAGCTCAGGGGCCCTCACTACAGACCCCACCAAAACTAAAGGGACCCCCCCCCATTCCCGATGGGCAGGGACATGGTACAAAACAGGAAAAAAATAGATCCAGCTCAAGAATGAGAACTATCCCAAGAAAGGACAGATTAGAGCCCATGGAAACAGAGGCTTCCATTTGCCAAACTGGGAAAATACAGATAAACACCAAAATAAAAAAACTGCCCTCAAGAACAAAGTCACCTATATGAATCAAACACTGCAATGTTCAGTGATCAACAAAACCCCTACGAAGAACCTATAGTATAGAAAGTATGGATAGCGATACAGACCACATAGTTGCCAGCCTTAATTTTGGAGAAGTATTAAATGACTAATACTTGAAACTATTTAACTGTAGGCCAACTTATAAGCTAGCTTACCTTTTTTTTTTTTTTTTTTTTTTTTTTTTTTTAAATGTTAATCTTTTACATATCCTGCATATCTATATTTAAATATGTACAAACAAATGACTGATGTTTAAATTGTTACTGTTACATTGCAACTCTGGAAATCATTTGACTGTGTGCAATCAAGTGAAGAAAAGTAAATAGAATGATTTGTATAACAAGAAATACCTGAAATCATTTAACTGTGAAGAAAAATGAGGTCAAGTTTGTTAAAAAATGTTATTAGAAAAATGTTCACCAACCATATGTATTTAATATACAAGTCTAAACAGGATTTGGCATTGAACAATTTGCAATGTTTGATATGACATAAAACCAAATCGACTTACAAAGAACTGTTTTTGACATTTAAACTGCATACTTATGTTAAACTGAATTGTTTGAAATGGAACTGTTTTTACATTTTATTGAGTGTAAAGAAAACTGTACTTGTATATGTATAAAAATGGAATTGGCATTGAGTAACTTGAAATGGTTGAGATGCTATAAAACCAAATGAATCAAAATCTAGCCAAATATAATAAAACACGACCAAAACTCATACCCTAAATTCTAAAACATGCACAAAAAACAAAATCAATTTAACCCTTCTGGCATTAAATGACCCACAGAGGTTTATATGCTGTTAAACAAAATTCAAACTCCAATCCTACTAAAGCAGACTGAATGGTAAAGATTCTAGCTTGGCACTGGCAGTCTTCTTCTTCACTAACTACCAACTGCTGTTAACTGTTCATGATCTATTGTTTTGTTTTTGAACTTTAATTTTGCCAACCCCTACTATAGCAGATGTGGGTGACAGCTTAGGTGCTGGAGGCCCTTTCTCTCACACTATCCAGCCAACTGTTCCTAGTGGTACTTTACGACTGACTGGGACTCACTACTGAATATGTGGGGTTTGATTTTCAAGCAAAAACCCACACTTTTTCCACCTAACTATTCAAGACATTAAAAAATAAGATTGTCTGCTGATTTCAGACTATACTAGCACTGAGAAGTTGAGTTTAGAATAGACATTAAAAAAATTATCCTTTCATTTCCAGTTTGTTAATGCCAAGAAATCCTTCTATTTTATTATCTAGAAATCCTTTTCTATTTTACTTTTAAAATTTGCTGACCTTCCCCTTTCGTATTATTCTCGACTCGTATCCATATATATGCATATACACAAACATACTCAGATAAATGGAAGTGTGGTAGGGAAATAAATTTGTAGTTTTTTTATAATAAAATTATTCCTATCCATTGTTAATTTTGATATTTTCTCCTGTAAAATAATGTCTGCCAAGTTGGGTGAAATACGAAAAATTGTCAGTGTTGTTTAATAGTGTGATTGAAATGAGAGATGATTACAAATTCTAACAATCGACAAGATTTTCTCCAGTGGATAAGTTTAATTCAAGTAGCCTGAGAGAAATTGAAAGTAGTAATTTAGTAAGCAGTTTGCTTACATGTGGCACAAGGCCGTATGAATGGGCCACCCAATGAGAATCAAACTCACTCGTGAAGGTTTGCTAGTCTAGCTTGCTAATCATTACACGACCAGAGGTGCCCAAGAAAAATTAAAAGTACATATGAAATTGTAACCTATAATCCCTGCAGTCATCACACTCCTTCAACATTCAGATTTGTATCTATCTATCTCTCTCTCTCGTTTTTTCTTTTTCTGTCTCTCCTTCTTTTGGTCCCTCTCTCTTTTTATTATCTATTATGCTTAATGCTACAAAATAACCAACATTCTGATGAGGTCTTTGATGAAATATTTATTTACTCTGCTGTCTATGTTTCGGTTTATCCACTTATTTTTATATATAAAGTTGGTGACCGTAGTCAAGGGTAAACTGCAGGCTCCCTTTTCGATAAGGTATTGTAAGGACGCTACTCCTTTCCCTGGATTGCTCCTCTTTAACCTTGATCCTTACCTTATAATGCTGAGTGTTAAGCAAGGAGGCATCACATACCATTTTTTGAGTCTTTGGTATGACTCGACCTGGGATATTGGCGAACACTCTAACCAGCATGCCAATGTCCTGTGTTATATAAGGATGATATTTAATCATATTAGGTAGTTATTTTATTTGTATTGGTAAAATTGTAAGTTGACTAGAAAACTTTGAATGGTAGGTTGCATTTGAAGGTAAAGGCATTAAATGCTTTCATTTTTAAAGGTCAGGACGTGCACATATCATACATGCATTGGCCTTGTCATAATAGTTTTCTTTTGAGTTTGGGGTTCTCAACAAGATGTTGAAAAATAAACACTTTGTCAGCTGAGGACAAAATTGATACCACGCATGAAAATTAATGAGACATGTCTTTATCATAATTAGCTGGTGCTTATAATTAAGATAGATAAGCAAAGATATTTTTTAAGTCAGGCTGAAGTGGGGCATTTGCAGTTGGGTTGGTTTAGAGCTGGGAGACAGTGGAGTTCAGCACCCTCTGGGTGAGGGGTCAAAGGAATTGGAGGGTGGGAGTTTCTTTTTAGTTTGCCACCTATGTGTCGGATAGCAGTTCTATGTAAATCTCTTGTTCTATCTCTCTCACTCGTGTTGCAGATGACGACTGCAACAACATGAAAGGTTACAGTTGCCAATAAACTCTCTTGTATTTTGAAGTAGCGAGTCTGTCTTGTATTTGAGAAGTGTGACACCTATTAATATTCGAGATGGTGCCGGGTTAGTGAGGCAATGTTACACTAGTCTATCTGGTCTCTCTGGTGTTACAGCTTCCTACCTGATGCCATGATGGCACACTTCTGTTTGGTCCTGTAATGTTCCGATGGGTGCCGCTATGTTAGATATATCTTCTGTTTTGAAATAAGTCATTATCATTACAAGAGTTGTTTGAACTTTGTTTTTTTTGGGGGGTGCTATCCTAACATTTCAGCAAATTCATTCTATGGTGTTCCTCATTGGTAGACATTTTCCTATAGATAAACAAATCATATTATAGGCAAATATAAAAACAGTGAGATTTTTAAATGATTGCAATGGAACATTTTTGGAATAAGAAGTAAGATAACACCTCAGAGGTTGATATGCCATTAGATAAAGTAGACCAAAGCATTAAAGTCTTTGGGAAAGAATGTTGTTTTTTTTTCCATCAACTTGCTACAATGTGAACACGAATAATTAAGCTAAACTCTTTATTGAATACACAAAGATGAAAAGCAATATGGAAAAAAAAAGAGGATATCTGAGTGAAAAAAAATAAGAAGTCAATTAAGTATGAGCAATGTAAGAAATAACATGATCTATTTTGGTCTTCACTTCAAATTTGGAAATGAGTTATTATCATTGTAAGAGTGGTTAACATTTTTTTTTCTTCCCTTTCTATCCTAACATCTTGGCCAATCCATTCTCTGGCCACCTCCCTCATTGATAAGCATCCCTTCTATAGAAAGAGCATCGGATGGATTAGCTAAAATGTGTTAACAACAAAAAAAAAGTTAAAGGAATAACTATTGAAATGCGTAAAGTAATATATCAGATTTTAATGTCTCCAGAAATTTAAAGAGGAAGATGAATTTTTCTTTTTTCTTTTTTTTTTGGTCAGGTGGCGGGGTTCTTATTATATAACATTTAATAAATCTTACATATGAAAAACTTTTCTGGTGGGAGGGAGTCCTGCTATATAACATTTAATAAGTTTTATGTATGAAAAACTTTTTTTTTTTTTCTTCAACCATCTGTCACTGTTCAATCCTTGTTCTTTTAATTTCAGATATTTGATGAAACGACTGCGATTCTTAGGAAATAAGGAACTCTCCAAATTCTGTACATTTGCCTACCTTGCTCTTTGGCATGGATTGTATTCGGGTTATTTTAATACTTTCTTTTTGGAATTTTTGATTATAGCAACAGAACCCTATGTAAGTTTTAAGGATTTTTTTTGTGTGTGTTTGTAAATATTTTTTATATTAAAAGTGAATTAATTTTTGTAAATTTCTTAGCTATTCTCCAACATTCAATTTTTTTTTTTTTTTTTTTTTTTTTTTTTTTTTAAATCCTTCCAATGAAACATATTGAACTTTTCCACTCAATATTTTAATACTTCAATCATTTTGATCATGGTTTTTTAATTATATTTCTATAATATTCTATATCACATGATTCATTTTCTATGTACATTTTTAAAATATAAAATTATTCTGATTACTTAAAAAATACAAAACTATTCTGATTACTTTTTTAAAAATATGGTTTCACACAATCACCTTATTCTTCCCATCATTTTTTTTTTTTTTAATTTTTATTTATTTATTTTATTTTATTTTTTTCAGACTCTGATAATTCCTAAATTCTTTTCATTTATGTATCTTTTTTTTCTCTCAATTCTCTTTTTAGGTTATTGGTCGACTAAAGCATATGTTGCCTCCATTTCCTAAAGGAAAATTGAATACTGTTTGGTTATGGTTTTTATTTAGGATTATTTATTGCCAATTCTTTTGGAGTTATGCATTGGTATCTTTTGAACTGTTACAGTTCCAAAATTACTGGAAGGTAACTTTCTCATTTTTCTTTTCTAAAAATGTTTCATATATGATATACAAGATGTCCCAAAAAAGCAATTATAAAAGCAATTATCTTGAAAACTACTAAGTCTAACTCAATAAAATAGGACAGTTGAAGGGTTGAACATAAGTTTATTCTGGGACTGATTTAATAAGTGTTCAATATGTGCACCGCCTGTGATATAGCACTCATCAAGTCAGTAGTTGAGCTCTTGCCAAACACGCTGTGGCTTGTGTCCGGTAACATTATCCAGTGTGGAAGTGATTCTCTACTTGGGTTCAGGAAGATGGGGGAACATAGACCAGTCCCTTCATGTATCCCTATAAAAAGAAATGACACGGGGATAGGTCTGATGACCATGGTGGCCATTTCATCAGAAAACTGTCTTCATCTCCACCTTGCTCAATCCATTTCTCTGGCAGATTCTCATTGAGATAAGCATTCCATTAAATATAAAATCTTGATCTGTTTCTAGACATTATGTGAAAAATTGAAGTTATTTCAACCACAATTGCCAAAATTATTGGCCTGCAAAATGTTAATCTTTTAAGATAGTGTGTGTGTGTGTGTGTGTCCAGTAAATTATTGTGTGGTAAAATTGTCATGTCAGAAATTTATCACAGGTTAATTATTCATGGCTAAATTTAGAATTTAATCATTGCTATTAAGATTTTACAGCTAAATGGTTAATTAAGGAAAAGCTATGAGCAATTGATTTGAATTTAATATAATATAAATATTCAAATTACTAAGTCAGTATTTTCTTAGTCATTTCAATTGGCTTTGTGCAACTAACTTTGCATGAAATATTTCACTTAAAAAAAAATTCTTTCTGAAAATAATTATCTATTTTTGTAAAAACTTATGTTAACTTATTCACAAATGTCTTCTACTGTCTGTTTGGGGTTTTTTTTTTTTTTTTTTTTTAAAACTGGTATGACAGAATTTTTTAAATTTCTTCTATCCAGGTTTATTCTTCAATGTATTTTATTGGCCATTTGTGTCATCCTTTGGTAGTTTTAGTGATCTATTTGATTTCTAAAAGACAACCAAGAAAAACAGAGAATGGAATACAGTAAGTATACCAACTTGTTATTTTTTAAAGATAATTTTAACTTTTTCAACCTATAAGCTTTTGCACATTAAACTGTCAGCTTGATATTTTGAAATCAGAGATCATGTTCAGTATTATTAGTATCTAACATTCATTCTTTTAATGGAATGATGTGATAACTTTTGATGCCTGTGGCCAGCAGCAAAGATTGTTTTGTGAATTTCACAATAGATGAGACCATAAAAACATTCCATCTATTAATTCTGTGGAGTCCAGGTTAAAAACATGGTAGGGGTAACCTTAGGCTGAACTGTTTTGGATCTTATTTTTCCAATGCAGGTATCATTGGGGAATAAGAAAACATTTGGTTAAATAAGCCAAAGCCTGGCAAGTCTACCAAAACTTTTCTTATTCTCCAATGATACAGTATTGGAAAAATGAGATGCAAAAAGTTCAACTTCAGGTTATGGAATAAGTTTTTAGTCTTCTGCAAAACTATGGGTAGTCAATTCTATTTTCATTGAAATTGTTTTAAATGTTCATTTGTATACATTAGATGTCAACCTGACCAAATGGAATAATTTAGGCAATATTTGGACTCTTTACATTGTGGTATAATGTTAAAATTGACTAAACTCTAAAAAGACCAAAAATATCAAATTATTAATGAAAAAATCTGAAAAATTAGAACCATTCCCCCCCCCCAAAGATCATGTTGACTGGAGAAGTTTTATCTCTCCTATGCATATACAATTTTCATACAAAATATATTTGTCCTTGGAAAATGGTATACTTGAATTGGAGGCTCGAATGAGGCAATCATTTCAGCTTCTGTTATCTGTGAGTAAAATGTTACCACATGACTAGTAAAGTTGGCGATTGCAGTTGAGGGTGACCCAAAGGCTCCCTTTTCAATAACTACTACACCGAGGTGTAGGGGAGGGCACTACTTCTTTCCCAGGATTGCTCCATTTTACCCTTGATATGTACCTTATATTGCTGAGTGTTAAGCAAGGAGGTATCAAATACCATTTTTAAAGTCTTTGGTATGACTCAACCTGGGATTGAAACCAGGTATCCTGGCAAACACTCTAACCACTAGGCCAATGAGCCGGTTCTGTAGCATAAAATTTATTCTACTCATTTATCTTTAGAGATTTATTCATTATAAAATTCTTTTTTTTTTTTTTTTTTTTTTTCTTCAAAACTCAAAGGTTCTATGCATTGAATGACAAATGTACTTCACAGATTGTGTTTTCTATGACTAATGTTTGCAGTCATTTTATTTTAACTTTGTGCTGGTTTTATACCCCCCTTTTTTTTAACCAAATATCCGTAGATGTATATTATACTTAACCCCCTGAGTTCTGAGCTCCTGAGCCTAAATTTACTCTGCTCCTTGGAACCATGGTCTCTGCACTGGTAAACCAGTGCTATGGTGTATGTGGTGGGATAAAAGTACAATTGATGTTACAGGCTCGAAGGATTAAGTAATGCCCTTTTCTTTTTCAAATTATTTACATATATATATATATATATATATATATATATATATATATATATATATATATATATATATATATATATGAGGATCCTTCAATAAATAATGTGATTATTGCCTAAGGAGTTGGCAGTAGGCAGCACTTCTTATAGTTGTACTGTTTTTAAGGTAAACAGTACTGGTAGGTCTTTTCATGTCCTCATACAATTATCGGCTTGACAGTCATTATCGACTGCTGTGCCTGGAATTAGTATTTTTTCCACACCATTGACATTTAAAAAATTTTTTCTAAATTCTTGTTCATCAGGGCAAACCCATATTTATTCCACTTATAAACTATATTTTTTAATGTACTAAAACATGCTTCTCTATACACATTACATATTCTTTGGTGAATTTTCTATTGTTTGCACTTTTCAACTACCAAAATTTTCGTGACAGACCTCTGTTCAAGCCTGGAACACTCTGACTTACTGCCATTTTGAATAGCTGCAAAATGTATTATTGGAAGATTAAAATAATTTTTGCTATAAACCAATTCCAAACAATGCAGAGTTTTCATTTATGGGGAAAAACTTTTTGCTTTTTTTTTTTTTCCCCCCAAAAAAATTCTCCTTATTGACTGACCCTCGTATATATACATGGCAACTCTGTAGGGTAAGGCTTTCCTGACTCCAATTGAAGAACTCCTCTTTCAAATTCATCTATTTTGTAGCAATAAAAGTCTCTTGCTATTTTTTAGTTTAAGAAAGACTATTAATTTTTTTTTTCCTCTTTTTTCAAGGAAAGAAAAAGAGCTGTGATGTGTCCCCTGCTGTAACTCTTATTAAAAAAAAAAAACAAAGAAAAGAAAAGGAAACTCATTGATCCTGTTGTGGTGTTCTTCCTTGGACAACATTAAATTTTTTTTTTTGGCTTGGCTTGGCTGACATTAACACATAACAAAACAAAAGGCATCAAATCTATTTTTTATTTTTGACATTTGATTATTTTCATTCAAAGTACAGATGACATTGAAACTCATCTAAAATAAAAAAAAAAATTTTACTATATATTTTATTTTCAATATTGTTACTGTGTTTCTCTTTGGACAAACTATAAAGGCTCCTTGGGACCAATAAGATGTCAGGTTTTTTTTGTTTTTTAAATACAAAAAAGCGAGGTTAAAACTAAAGCCGGTTCCAAATCGAATATGTAGACAAGAAACCAGAGTCTTTGTTGGGATTTGGTAGTTTGTTTGTTTGTTTGTTTGTTTCGATATTCCATGAATATCCAAGAGAAATGCTCTGTTACCAATCACCACTGACTCTTTCTCTCTCTTTTTCCACTCCTATTTAAAAAAAAAAAAAAAAAAAAAAAAAATTGTTGTCCATGCACTCTGCAGATCCCATTTAATAATTTTTAAATGAAAATGAAATTTTATTAAAACTTTGTTGCCTGTTTTGTCAAAGAGGTTGCATAAATTTTTGAAATCCATAACCAAAAGATTCACATGAAAAGTCAAAATACACAAGTCGTCCAAAACAGAACTTTGCCAATCTGCTATATTTGTGTTGTGGTCCATTCTGACTGACTTTTTTTTTTTTTTTTTTTTTTTGGATGAACTTTGGCTACACTTTCATGTTTTTTTTTTTTTTTTTTTTTTTTTTTTTTTTTTTTCCTTCTCAAAACAAAAACAAAAAAAATCAAGAAAAATCCTGAGAAACTCTGCTAGAAAGTGGATCCACTGATCCTGTCCTCATCCTTGCCTGCCTCTCATTGGTGGTTGTGTTTGAAGGAGGCTCAACAACACCTCCACCCTTTCACTTTGTTTATTTTCTCCCAAATTTGTTAAAATTTCTTCCTTTTTCAAAAATACTGTTTTTGTCTTCAGCTGCTGCTAACATTGGGTAGGGGGGGGGTTAAAAAAAGTGATTGCAAATGCGCCCGTCCTTGTGGATTTGGTTAGCAAATTGAATGAAAATTTAAATATTGTTATTTTTTATTTGGTTTCTGAAATAAATTTAAAAATTAATTTAAAAAAATTTTTTCCTTGAATCTAAATTTTTTTTTTTTTTTTTTTGTTTGTTTGTTTGTTCCTGTTTGTGTTTTTCTTTTCTTCCCATCTCTTTTTTTGTCAGAGGGAAAGAAAAGATGGAAGTCATTGTCATTTAATCAAAAATCATGATAATGGCCAGTTTATAAAATGGCTTGCTACTTCTCCTTCTCACATAATCACAATATAAGGCCCAAGGAAACAAAAAAAACTCTGCAGCCTACAAAACTTTTTTTAAGATGGGATTTGCTGCCTTTTTATATTGTTTGTTCATTAAAAAAGAAAAAATAATTCAATATATTTCAATAAAATGAATTTTATAAATACAGATTTGGTTTTAATACAAATTATAGCATTGTATTTTTTAATTTTATCATTTATTTATTTATATTTATATCTTCATTTTGTAGATTCTTAGTGTGGTGGTTCATGAAACCCTCTGAAATGTTAGAAAATGTCTTTCAATTCATTGAAATGTATCTGTTCTTCCAAGAAAATTATTAGTGGTACAGAAATAATTGTAGTTTTCATTTTCATGGATTTGTTTTCATTATCTTTATTTTAATTTTAGGCTGTCAAATAAAAGATGAACAAAAATTTGGGTAATTTTATTGGAAGAGTTTGAAATATGATAAAGCAGTGGAAACTGCAATATCAAAAACTTAGAAAAGAGCCTTAAGGAGAAAAAAAAAAAAAAAGGAACAAATTTAATCTTTGATTGAAAACAATCTATTGAAATGAGCCTAAACAAAACAACTAGAGAGCTTATAAAACAAAAAACGCGCTATTAACCATTCAGCAGTTTGGGGGGGGGAACTGTCAACAAACGAATACCACACAGAAATCAGTAAATTTGCTTTTTAAAAGTTGGCTTTTTCTCAGTTTTTTGTGCCACAAAAACCAAACAAATTCTTGATTTTGAAAAAATGGGCAGTATACAACAATCAACTGCTTTCCAATGACCAGAAATAAAGTGAAACCCGAAAATGGTATCAAAACATAATTGATATGTGGATTCATCTTCAACATTTTGCTCAATCACCCCAACAGAAATATTGTCAAAATGTACCATATGCTTCCAACATTGATCAATTATAAACAACTAATTCTTTTCCATGGCATCACCTAAATCCACATCTCCCAAATGACTCGACAAAAATTAAGTGAACAAAACTTGACCAGCTTATTCATTAGCTCTCTTGAACAACTTCACCTTTTAATGAATTTGCCTTCAGAATTCTCCATTTTGTAATAATTCATAGATTCTAAAGACTATTTTGATTTATAAATTTTATTCCAAGCCAAGATAGCATTAATTTATATGCAGTGGGTGACTATTATTAAAATTTTGGTCATTTTTAATAATTTGTATGAAGGAAATGTTTATCTGTTGATCCAAACATTTGTATCTATATTTCTGAGATGAGACATTATGATTCTCTACACATTGTGAATTGCTTTACTCTGAATGTTTTGGCTGTTCTATTCTCCAACCTTCTTCAGGTGCCTTTTGTTGTATTCACTAACCTTCTGAAGATTTCAAACTTAACCTTTTATTTCAATCCCCAGGGGTAGACTGTTCTAGTTCCAATGCCTTATGGGTACCTTACATCAACCACTTTTTGGCATTTTCACTCTTATTAGAACCAGAAACGGAGATTAAACTCGCTATCTCTAGATGATAGTCTGCTAGTATATTTGACATCTTTAACCCGATCAGCCAGTTGTCTAGATCAAACTAGATTTTTGGGACTTATAAAGTTAATGTTTTAATTATCAGCCTGGTGTGTTTGAATCTTATTTTTATTTCTGTGATTATCTACCTTTTCCTTCCTAAAATTACTGCTTCCCAGATTGTATTGATTTCTATACTGACCCAACTCACAAGGGTGTCATAGCCTTCCATATGAGCAGATTCTTTACGGTTTTTTAGTTTCCAACTTTGTTCCACAAGGGTAAATGACCTCCTTTTCCCCTTCCTATGTAGTCAACTATGTCTGATTTGTCATCTTTCAAGAGACAGCATGTTGACTTTTTATATTCTCTGCCACCACTGCAGCCCTTGATCCTTTTTTTTTTTTTTTTTTTTTTTTTTTTTTTTTTAATGAGAGGCTTCACTTGGAAATGGTGTCTTCAAAGTGTTGAACTGCTTCTGAATTTTGTCCCCATGTTATATAGGCTGCAGATACTTTGTATATTTTCAATCATAGGGTAGACAATTTGTGGAAGTATTTTTCTCATTATCCTACACCCTTCTCTCTTTGTCCATATGAGCCAATGCTATCCTTGCAGGGTAGTTGTTGCTTTGGGGGGTATTTCTTCTGGTGATTATTTCCCGTTGATATGTGCCTAGGTTGCCACATAAATTTTGCTCAGTGTTGTAGGCAGTGGATGATAAATTTCTTTACACAAATGGTGGGAATTGAAGTTTGAGTATTTTCCGGTGCATGGATCTCTTACATTACAGATGTCTTGAACCTTTGAGCTGTATGAGTCATTAATACATCCAGGAAGGCCAGCTGATTGATATTCTTTTTACATTGTATTAAAGAACTCATTGAATTCACATGGTCTAGCAGTACTTGAACCTATTTAAGGTGGGGTCAGAATATGAAGTTGTCATCTACTTATCTCAGCCACATAGTTGTTGTCTTTAGAGGTACTGATTCTCATGCTATTTCCTCCTGGTATTCCATGTCTGCCCATAGTTAATCCTTCTTCCTGCTGATGTGTCAGATCCTATCCCCAAGTATGCTGTCTCTACTTGAGTCAGCATGATCACTTATTTATTGGGACCCTAGTATGTTCTCTCATAGCCCACGACCAGCTTATCTTGAACCAGTACTAGGAGCTTCATCGATGCATACCTTAGTAAACGGACTCACCACATATAAGCTCATCATGGGATCCTTTCTAATTGTTTCAATGAGTTCTTCACCTATGATAGTGACCTTTTCAGTTAATGGATTGAACTATATACACAATTAACTGTAAGTCAGTGAAATACCATCCTTATGAATCTTAGAGATCATATGATGGCTTGCTGTAATATTGACTTAATAGTTGATATTCCTTTGATGTAACGTGACTCTTGTTCTTTCTTAGGATCTGTGATAGTTTTCTCTCTATTTTGAGGGTTGGATCTTTCTTTGCAGTTGCCATCATCTTACAAGACATGGACCATGGAAAGAGAACAGTCTAACTACTGTGATTCAAAGGGTTAAGTTTAAAATTCATGGAAGGCTACGGAATATAACAAAAGGGACCTGAAAAAGGTTGGAGAATACAGCTCCTGAAATGTGAGTATAGCAACCAAGATGCATATAGCAATCCACAATGTGTAGAGAAGAATTAACAGTTAGTATTAGTTACATAAAATAAAAATGTCCTGGGGAGGGGGACTGCAGCTTCTAATCCAGTTATGCTATCCTGTTCACTTCTGAACTAATACCTTTGAGAAATGTATGAATCCCCTTAGCCTCTCATCAGCTATGGGTTAAATAATACCCACAAAGGTTGATATGCCATTAAACAAAAAGAAGTTTGTAAGTTTAATAAAAAAAAAACTTTTAAAAGTCAATTAAAAATTCTATTTTTTTGATCAACCTGATGTTGAACATCCAATAAGAGGGAAAAAATTTGTCTCCTCTTTATGTTCAAATATTTTAAAAAGTTATTTCTTGTATATTTGAGGCTTGAACTGTATCATTTGTTTTCATATAAAATTTGTAGACGTAATGAGAAAACTTGTTTTGATGCAAAAAACTAAACATAAAACCAAAGAATTGAAATACAATAGATTTCTTAGAATAAAATTAATCCCAATAAATGTTAGAATTTATGTATTGTTGCCAACAAACATACCCATGTATTCTGGAGTTCTGAAACCTAGAAATTATTTATAAATTATAAATTGTTTGAGCTGCTTTCTTGCAAGAAGTTGATAGTTGAAACTGATAGCTGAGCTTGTTCCGTGGTCAGTTTATTGAATTTCTTGCAATCATTTCTGAGATGCAAGTTTGGATGCCATTGAGAAGAATTGGGCCTTTTCAAATGGATGTAAACATTGCAATTTCCTGACAATATTACTTGGATGGTTTTTGCCAGAATTTTACTTCTTGACCATCATGATCTTTTAATGCTCCAATCTCTGTGCAGAGGAATGCTCTCTTATATTCAATTCATTAAGAAGTAGGGTGTTTTGTTGCATAAGATTCTTGATTTTTCATTCAGCCTGTGTGGCACTCATTTGTCAAGTTCTTTCAGTTTTCTAATTTTATCCAAATATCAAACAATTGTGGAATCTTTAATGTTTAGTTCTTCTATAACTTGTCATTGTTTTGAGGGAATCCACTTCATTAATGACTTTCAATTTGTTTTCATTATTCTCTTCTAGGTTTTCATCTTGATCACAAAACTTTTGGAAATAATATTGAGTTATACACTTGATGTTCTTTTAGCTAAATGAAATTGTTCATATTTGCTTTTCCATCTTTGACAGCCTAACAAACCGTAAAACTAAAACCTTTAGCAAAAATCAGAACAAAGGTTTTAATAAAATATAGTCAACAACAAATGTTTGACAGGTAAGGAATATTATTAGTGAACACTTGTATTCTCTGCTCAAAAAGAAAACTCTCTTTATCAACCAGCCAAGTTGTTTTACACCCCATTTTCAATCTTTACAGGTTCCTCTTTCTATTATATCCTTGAAACCTGAACTACTTTTTGAAGAAAAAAAAAAAAAAAAAAAATTTTGTTTTTACAAATGATTACAATTATATCACTGCAAAAATCTTGATTACAAGTGCAAGCGTTCTTCCAAGCTGCAGCCACATCAGTACTAGTTTATGGCTGCACCACTGGAAGCAAAAATGCTTCACTACTCAAGAAATACACACCCATTAGTGATATTCTCTTATTGACCTCTACTCATGAACAGACTAGTGTTAGCTAACCAACAAAAAACTTACTTTAAACAGCTCTATATGGACACAGGATATAACTGTCAAGTAGACTGGTCAAGAGAAGTGGCTAATAGGACAGTTGGCAATAGTCAAAGGAATCTGTGCAGTCAGCGTATAAGAACATTTAGTAGGAGGTGATTCTATTTTGTAAAGAATCCGATGTTCCAATTTGGAGGAAATTTTTTTTTTCCAACAGCTTTTGAAGAGTTTTACATACATAATAGAATTTAGCCAAATTTATTCAACATATCTATCATATCTCTCTCATATAATTGTTATTATCTCTCTCATAATTGTTGTTACATAGAAATTTTATAACTATGTAACATGATTGATTGGAAGATTTCACATTTACATGCATACACAAAAACAAGAAAAAATTAAAAAAAAAAAAAAAACAGCAGAATTTATAAAGTTTTAATGTCCAGAACAATCTTAAGCATTGGTGATATGCAGTGCTGGGAGCAACATGTTAGCTATGGAAGTGTTACAAAAACTGAAAATGTGAGTGTGGAATGAAAATGCCTTTTGAGAGCTTTTATCCTTTAAGCAGCAGGTAAGTATTAAAACTTTAGTAATTTTTTTTAATTTTTATTTTTTTTAAACTCATCAAAAGAAAATGTTTATCTGTTGATCAGAAAAGTTTGTATAAATTAATTACACAACTTCTGTTGAGCTTATAAAATTGTCCTCAGTATGTAAGTTTAAAAAAGAAACTTGTTAGGGAATGAGCAAAATGGCGACTAGTTTGAGAGGGGAGACAACTTTAGATTTACTAATCAAACTGCCAGAGTGACCTTCCAGACACTAAGATTACAATTCGTTTTTAAAAATATACCTATGAGAATTTCAGTCTCTAACTTTTGTGTAATGGAGAGAAAAAGGACTTTCTTCTTTCCAACACTTAAACACAGAGTTTTTGTGAAAGTTATGAATATTGTTTTATAATGTTTAAGAATCAATTTCCATTGCAACAAAACAAAAAAAACTGATATCAGTTCTTCCTGCCCAGAATTATTTCCTTACCCTCCACTTGATTTATAAATTTTTTTTAACAATATTAAGAATTAGCCATCTCTCTCTATTACAGTGGAGGGGAGGATCTATTGTTGGTGAAAATATATCTCAGTGCAAAATCTGAGATGTGGCAGGGATAGAAAAAAAAAAAAAAAAAAATTTTTCTGAAGAAATTTACTGGACAGATTTTGGCAAACTGCAAATATACAAGATTTACAAAAACTTTATTTAATAATATTTTTATTTATACAATTATCTGAGAACGAATGTTTGCTCTCATATAAAAAAAAAAATCAGTTCTTTGGTAAACTTTTAAAAAAGATCTTTCCTTTTTTTCTTCCCTCCAAAGAACTAGAAGTTTTCTTCACTTGAAACATTGGCATTATTAATTTTTGATTTTCTTTTTGTTACTTATATATAACTCATGTGTTAAGTAAGCAGCCCGGATCAATAATGAGGGGGGGGATATAGCTTCTGATGAGATTTAAATTGACATCCCTTATCTTTAAGAATCTGTCTGACCTGAACAGCACTTAATCAATAAGGCTACGAAAGCAAAATCGACATTCAAAAATAAGACGAAAGAAAAAAAATGTCAAATTAAAAAATGATATGAGATTTTTTTTGGAGGAGGAGGAGGAGGAGGAGCATAAAATAATGAATGGGGGACATGGAATTTGGTGACATTGAATAGAGCTAGCTGTTAAACTTATTTGAAACTATTAAATAGCAGTATCACAGTGTAACATCCAACACTTGTTTGTTTTTTTTCTTTATTTATTTTTCTTTTTTAACACTAATAATTGGAAAAACGAGATGAATCAAATGTTTTAAAATTTTAAGCTTAAGATTTATATTAAAAATCTCTAGTTTATCATTAGTCAAAAGTTATCCTCTAAAATATAAAAATAAAACCTACAAATAATTAAGAAACCAACTAAGAAATGTAAAAATTTGGTTTAGAAATTTATTGGATTTTGTTTAAAAATGTAAATTTATGCTTCAGATTTTTCTTCACTTAAAACTAATGGTTAAAATTTTTTTTTAAAGCATACTGCCCACCCCACTTCTGAGTGTATGAAAATATTAAAATGTTTCACGGCACATGTCATTTAATACAACTCTTGCATCTTGTTTCAGTGATGAGTTAAATTTAATAAGAGATCAGGCCACTGTTATATTACATTCCTTACAATATTGGAGGGATGAAAGTGGTATAAAAGAAAATTACAAATTAATATACCACATTTATATTACAGTTTATAATACTAATAAATATTGCACAGGTTTTGACCAAGCTCATTCCTGAGCAACACTTGTTTTCATATTTACAAAATGATGAACTTTGATGAAAACACAATTTTTATATATATGTAATTTGCAAACTGTCCCAAGATGTGAAGAGTGAACAAAAAAAAAGCCGACATTTTAGTTTTTACTTATGTGATAATCAAGTTTTATCAATTCCAGCTTTCAGTTCTGATTGTTTTGACCAATTCTTTGTTATTTTTATCAGTTTATGAATTGAGTAGCAACAGAATAGAACATGAAAGTCGATATTTTCCAAGTATATTATATAAAAAATTTTAAAAAAGTTTGTCACAACGCAGTGGAGAGAAAACAGTCAGTCATAGTAAGATCAAATTATCTTCCTTGCTGTTGCAATCTAAGATTTTCTCGACATAGAAACCATTCATTTTTTTCTTTTTCTTTCAATTGTACAAGAAATAGTTCAAGATTGGAATGTGTCAAATAACATGAAGAGAAAAAAAAAACTTTTTATTTTAATTTTCCAATCGTTAATTTCAGGTTTACTCCACTTCGATATGTCCTTCTACCTGATATTTGAGACGCAGGTTACGTGCTCGTATATGTTCACTGTCAATTTCTTTGGTTACTTCAGCTGGAAACCAACCCTTTTCACTGTCTTCTGATTTCTCACCGTAATACCAGCCTACAAGAAGAAGAAGAAAAAAAAAAAAGAATTTAACATTTTTGAATGGTGGGTATAATCCATATATTTACCAAACCCTCAGCACAAGCTGAATGAGACACAAGGTCAATTTTTTAAGAGGACTTTAACAGGTTTTTATCCAGAGTTTTTCTTATAAACTGGTTGTCATACCAAGGTTTCAGTCTGGCTTATTATTTACCCATAACTAGAAAGAGAATAATTGGATTTAAATCCTTTCCCAAAGGCATTAGAACTAAATGAAATGCAAACAGCCTTGTCCAGGATTTGAACTTTGGTGGTCAACGACAATAAAAGTCACACCACAAATGCCTTGGGGATTTAATACCTATATATAAGAAATATTACGAGAATTCACTGATGTGTTCGAACAAATTAAATGTACACATTGCAAATAGAGGTAGGAAAATTTTGTCAACTGGCTCTACCTTTCAATGTCAAGGCCAAAATAGAATATTTTATCAGAGTTGGAAAGACAAAGTCTCTCTTCTATTCAATGAACAGCAATGACCATTCCACTGAACAAGCAGATAAGAAAAAGAGGTCTTATCTGTTTGAAGGACAGAGACCAAAAAAAAAAAAAGGATGAGAAAGGATTTCCAAGTGACTAATCGGCACTTGACGTCCAATGACACGCACACAAATCCAAGGGAAAACAAATATTTATTGTTTTCAAATAACAGTTTTACCATTTTACTATAGATTTTTTAACCATTACTACATGAAAAGACTTTTACTAAAGTCTTAAATGAAATTAGAATTGTTGCAATGAAAATACAAATGGTTTGACTACTTGCCATCATTTAATTTGCGTAATACTGTAACCAAATCATTTTCTTCTAATGAGAGTTCATCTCCTTCTCGGGCTTCATATCTACTGACAGCTTGGACTTGGGGACAATCTACGCAAAGAAAATAGACAAAATTCAGGAAAAAAAATTCAAAGTTTTTTTTTATTTATTCACTCAAGAAAAGCAACAATAAACCCCCCCCCCAAAAAAAACTGATTATTTTTTTCCCCATTTTCACCAATGGTCACAATGTTTAAGCCTGGATAAAACTAAAAATTTTAGTTGACTGATTGATTTTTAATTGTATGTCAACCTGTTTGGGGTTATTTTATGTCAAGAGGTTAGGGATTCACATACATTGTATGTTTATATTTATAGAGTATTTGTTTCTTCAGGGCTTTTTTAATCTTTAACAATAAGTCAGCATCATTTGGAAGATCATGTTGAGAGATTGATTTGGAAGGATCATGTTTAGGTTTAAAGTTTTTGGTATAATTCCATTTCTCTCAAATGAAATAATCCTGAAAAATAAGCAGATTTCGTGAATTTATACAAAGAAAATCAATAAAACTTGAAACTTGGGGATATTCTTTAGTGCCTGAAGTCTTGCTTGATATAAATGAGTATTAGTCTAGAGTTTTTAGATGGAATTGTCAAACTAGTTTAAAAAAAAAAAAGAAAAAATTTTTTTTTTCTTTTAAACCAATTTGTAACAAAAACCTGTTAAAAGTAGTCCAGGTTAAAGGTGTGGCAAAGTTTGGGGTGTTTTTTATGTAGGTTTTGTGGGGGAACAATGTTGAGGAAAAAGTCAGGAATGTTTTAAAGCCCCATTTCTCCATCAATTCTTTGAACTGGTCACTTTGGCAACATTGTAATCTAAGTTTTGATAAACCATAACTTTTTTCTTACCTCCCCATGATATCTGCTTCAAGTTACTTTTACTGAACTTTTAACCTGGACTAAAATTGTTTAGATGAAATCACCATTGGAAAGTTTGTACTATTTTGGGTTTTTTTTTTTCTTCATCTTAATTCTCTTGTTTATTTTTACAAATTGTAACAAGACGATTGTAAGTTGTTTAAATTTCTTAACTGAAACATCATTAATAATTTTGTCTAGAATTAACTCTTCCTAACAATTCTAGTTGGGTTTTTTTTTTTTTTTTTAATCACAGCTCCCTTGAGTCATCACTTCTAGAACAGTATGCATTGAACACAAAAATAATTTTGTATGGCAGCTGGTACTCCAGGCCTCCCCAAGTCTCAATGAGAATTTATTCTTATTTCTAAAGTTTTCATTGCCATAGAACCAAGTGGTAATTTACTAATAAGCCTTTTGCTTAGATGTGGCACAAGGCCATGTGAATGGGAAATCCAATGAGTCTCTAACTCACTTGCGAAGGTTTGCTAGTCTAGCTTGCTGACCCTTACACCACCCGAGGCACTCTGCCATAGAATCAAGCAAGTTTTTTTAAAAAAAGCAAGATGAATGGGGGGGGGGATTGGTTGGTTATTTGGGTTTTATGGCATATCAACCTTTGTAGGTTATTTAATGTCAAATCCATTTTTATACAAATAATCAGTTCTATTTCAAACAATTCAGTTTAGTATAAGTATAGTTTTTGTTTACACACAGTTAAATGTCAAAACAGTTCTATTTCGAACAATTCAGTTTAGCAAAAGTACAGTTTAAATGCCAAAATAGTTCTATTTTAAGCAATTCAGTTTAGCATAAGTACGCAGTTTAGTTCTATTTGACCCATACATAGAGCCCTTGCTAACATTCCGGACCAGAGTGGACCTGGGAGCGATGACAATAAAGGGGTGCTCTGCATTCCCCAAAGCTCCAGCATTACTGGAACTTCACCATCAGATTGTTTAATGTCATATCCAGGGCACTCTTGTGGAGGGGGGGATCTTACTCCTCTGTAGAAATGCAGTTGGTGTATTCTATAGCCCCAGGTGAATGGGGCATGGAGGGGGAATAATACCATTCAAAATTATTGATAATCATAATTGACAGACCTCCAACCAAAAAAATAAATAAATGAATAAATAAAAAGCCATTTTGTTAACATTTTTTATTTTACTTTCGTTGTTTTTATGACTCCAGTGAGCTGCCACAAAAAGTAACCACAATGGAGAAAAATAACAAAACTAATTAAAATTATTGGGAAGACAAAATGTGGTTACCATGGCAATTCTATTTGGACATTTTCAAAATAATAAAAAAAATTTCTTACCCCATCTTGCATAGATACGTTCATTGCCCTCAACAGTGACCGAAGTAACAACATCCAACCAACGTTCACAGTCATTTCTGAAATAAAATCAACCATAAGATGAAGAAAATATATTAAATAATTTGTACATTGAGAAATATATTTAAAACAGTATATATAACATTTTTAGCATAAACAAAAATATAAAAATTGTAGGGGAATGGGATAAAATAAAAAAAATTGCTGATGGACAAGTTCACTCCCCACCAAAGGTTAATTTTCTTTTAAACTAGAAATACCAAGATTTTATTTCTGATGGAACAAAATGGCGGTATAAAATGTGGCATAAAGGTGACCAGAGTTCAAATCCTGGATGTGGCTGTTTGTGTTTCATTTCATGCTCATGGGGAAAGATAGGAATACATCTGTTCCCTCCTCCAGCAATAAGTGAATATTAGCTTTGGTATATGACAACCAATCTAAGAGAAGGAAAACTAAATTCAAATCAGTATACTTTAATTCAATCAATCAAAATAGTTATATCTGCTTTTGTCTTGAATTTTATTAAATACCACTGATAAAGTTCATTTTAATTGTTTGTTTTTTTTTCACTCGTTTCCTCACTTTCATACAAGACTACACAACCATCATTAGTTGTCATTTTCAAGAGGAAAGATAAAATGCCATTGCATTTGAATCCAGAATGCTGAATTTTACAAAATGTTATGCTGTATTTTGTTTGTGAAATAATGCTTAAACTATGCGTTTTAAATGTAGAGACACGCTTACTCTACTATAAAGCCAAATTGATGTTAGTCTTTCCAAATGTCAGCGAACAAGGCAGAATGTTTTTGAATCTCTTCTATAATATAATTTAAAAATTCATAAAGCCCTAACAGTAGTTTAGAAGAAAAAGAAAAAGCCTAAAACACGTAATGCTACCACAATACAAACTACCAAAAAAGAGAGGGCAAACTATGGACATACACATACGCAAACAATACTAAAGCTCAGATAGACTACGTCCTTATAAACAAGAAATGGAAAAATAGTGCATTGAATTGCGAGGCATACTCCTCTTTTGAGGGTGTGTCCACCGATCACCGAATAGTCACGGCGAAAATACGGTTAAGCCTACGAAAAAACGCCAAACGAACAGCGACCACCAAACACTATGACTGGGCCCTATTGAACAACAAAGATATAAGAGATAAATACGTATTAGAATTAAGAAACAGATTCGAAACACTACAAGAAAAGACGGAAAAAAGTACACCAAACGACGAATATGAAAATTTCGTCAATGCACACCTCAAGGCAGCAGCAAAATACATTCCAACAAAAATTAAAACTAAATATAGAGTCCCATGGGAAACTTTAGCGGTGAGAGAAAAACGTACACTAGTGAAAACTGCCTCCAAAAACTATCGAAAAAACCCAACAAACACAAATGCCTTAAAACTAAAAACGGCACAATATCAATTAGCAGGCATATATATAAAGGAACAGACAGAATACATTCAAAATCAGATAGACAATCTAGAATAGCCTGGCAAACAATAAACGAAGTGAGCAGAAGAAAGAACACAGCCAAAGCAAAACTTAAAGCAGCAAACCAACAAGAAAGAATAAAACTGTGGAAACAGCACTTCGAAAACTTACTTGGAAACCCACCAAAAATAACGCATGAACCAATCACCAGAATAATTAGCAAACAATTAGACATTAAACTAGGACCGTTCACACAAGAAGAACTCGACTCGGTTCTCAGAAAAATTAAAAATAGGAAAGCTGCAGGGCTGGACAAAATTCCCCCGGAAGTATGAAAGACCAGACAATTCGACGACATACTGCTCCGACACTGCAACGCAGTATACAATCAAAATCCGATAGATAGATGGATGAAGGGATGCATACTCCCCTTCCCTAAAAAGGGGACCTCGGATTAGCCAAAAACTACCGAGGCATAACACTTACATCCATAGCTGCCAAAATCTACAATGCCCTACTACGAAACCGAATAGAACCCAAAATCGACAACATACTTAGAAAAAACCAAAATGGCTTCCGAAGAAATAGATTCACGACCTCACAAATATTAACCATCCGCAGAATCCTTGAAGGTGTACAGGCAAAGAACCTACAAGCAACATTAATATTTGTTGACTTTACCAAGGCTTTCGACTCCATTCACAGAGGAAAGATGGAACAAATCCTACTAGTGTACGGCATACCTAAAGAAACCGTAGCGGCAATAACGATTCTCTACAGAAACACTAAAGTAAAAGTACGATCACCGGATGGAGACACAGAATACTTTGACATTGTAGCAGGAGTACTACAAGGGGACACGCTGGCCCCGTACCTCTTTATCATTTGTCTAGACTACGTACTTAGAACATCGATTGACAAAATCAAAGAGAATGGCTTCGAACTGACGAAGAAAAGAAGCAGAAGGTACTCCGCAACAACAATTACCGACGCCGACTACGCCGATGACATAGCGATACTGGCAAATACACCTGACCAAGCCGAAACACTTCTGCATAGTTTGGAATGAGCAGCAGCAAGCATAGGCCTCTATGTTAATGTACACAAAACAGAATATATGTGCTATAACCAAACGGGGGACATCTCCACTCTAGAAGGAACCCCTCTTAAACTAGTAGACAAATTCACGTACCTAGGAAGCAGCATCGAATCAACCGAAAAGGACATCGAAACGAGGTTAACGAAAGCATGGACAGCTATCAATAGGCTATCGATTATATGGAAATCAGACCTAACTGATAAAATGAAACGCAGTTTCTTCCAGGCAGCAGTCACATTGATACTGCTATATGGATGCACTACATGGACACTACATGGACAAAACGGCTGGAGAAGAAGCTAGATGGCAATTACACAAGAATGCTGCGTGCAATCCTGAACAAGTCCTGGCAGCAACACCCCACAAGACACCAACTGTACGGCCACCTGCCCCCTATCACGAAAACTATTCAAGTTAGACGAACCAGACATGCAGGACACTGCTGGAGAAGCAGAAATGAACTCATAAGAGATGTACTCTTATGGATCCCCACACATGGCCGCGCAAAAGCAGGACGACCAGCTCGAACGTACATTCAGCAGCTATGTGAGGATACGGGATGTTGTCCTGAAGACCTACCTAGGGCGATGAACGATAGGGAGGAGTGGCGAGAGAGGGTCAGGGATATCCGTGCTACCAGCGCGATATGATGATGATGATGATGAATAAGTGGCTTGTGCTAAACTATATATCATATACAATATTGCCCATTAATAAGTACACTCCCAACAATTTTCTTCTAAACCAAAGATGCTAGGATTTTATTACCTAGTGAAACATAAAATACAATAAAAACGGACATTATTAGGCATTATTTATCATCAAACTTTACTGCATGAAAACTTTCTAACCAAAAATAAAGTTGCAATAAATGAGGTGTACTTATTTTTGGACTGCTACCAATTCATATTTTTGGTTTGTAATACTGTAAATTTTGCAGATAATAAATAATGTTTTAAACTATTATCAAACCTTAAATCAAAAGTAGATATAATAATTTTGATTGATTGATTTAATAGTATATCAATCCGTCTGGGGTTATTTTATGCCTAGAGATTAGGAAACATACATTTACATTTTTTGTAAAGTAATTTCTTAAGAGGTTTGATTTCATTTTAATGATTTGTCAAAATCCTCTACGATCGTATTCTAATGATTACTTTCTATAATATTGAACAGATTGTGTTTATTACTCTAAGTATAATTTTATTTCTCTCAAAAGGACAAAATATCATCCATGCTGACATTTTTAAATAAGTCCTGCATTTAGTTTGCATTAAAAAAAAGTCTAGTTAGAAAACATTTAATCTTGCATGAGTATAAAAGAGACTTTAAATCTTGTGTGACAAAAGTGCAATTGGAATATAGTGACTTGTACTTTTCTGAAAGTTGGTTTCCATTCTCTTAACATGGGTTTTATTAAGAAGAGTTTATTGTATATGTTATTATTCCAGCGTTGTTGCCATCTTGTATAGAAGCATCTATTGATTTGGGGTTTTAAGTCAGTGCATAGAATTTTGAATTAGTCAGGAGGCCATATCTAAAGCTGAGTTCATTTTTTTTTTATTTCCCTTTGTTCAAATGTGGCTTGGGATTCAGTATATTAGAATCTCTCGTGTTGAACATGGAGTTCAACCAACCTAGAAGCTTAATAGTTAAAGAGCCTTCATTTTTATTTTTTAGTGATTAGTTTGGTTTTATGACATATCAACCATTATAGGTTATTTAATGCCAAATCTTTTTTATACATATATATTAAATATATGATTTTTTTATACATATATATTAAATATATGATTTCTAAACAAATTTGGTAGATAACATTCTTAACCAAGCCTGAGCCCATTCTTTTAAATGGTTTCACTTATTTCTATCGAATATGAATAATTCTATTTACTATTAATCATTTGTTTGCACACGGTTAAATGTTTTCAAGCATTGCTACTAAACACTAACAATTCAATTAAACATCAGGCATTTGTTTACACACAGATAATCAAACAGTTCTATTTCAAACAATTCAGTTTAGCATAAGTACAGTTTAAATGTCAAACGGTTCTATTTGACCCACAGATAGAGTAGTAGTACCTGATAGGTCCTAAGTTAGAATGGATCCAGGAGTGATAGAAATAAAGGGGTACTCTGCATTCCCCAAAGCTCCAGCATTACTGGAGCCTCACCATCAGATTGTTTAATGTCATATCTAGAACACTTGTTGGAGGAGTCTTACCCCTCTGCCGAGATGCCATCAATGTATTCTACAGCCCCAACCGACTGGACCAGACAAAGAGTAAGTTTGAGAATATGATGAAAGTTTTAATTGTTGCTTTTAAAAACTACATACCGGATTGAACAAATAGTCAAATAACGACGTCATTGCAGCCGGAAAGCAAGAGCAAAGTGGCCTCCTGATTTTAAAGGAAAGATTTAGAAGTCATCAGAAGAGCTTAACTCTGATTGGCTGTTGCAAAATTAACTCTGATTGGCTGTTGCAAAATTATATATAGAGCCATTTCTGTAGTCATTTGTCTTGTGTGGATGCGCAGGTTAGCTGCCGGGATGGGAGTTGGAGAAAGATCAATGCCAACTGGGTCATTTGGGCAAGGGGGTCTGATGTTGCAAGACCCGAAACCCCCCCATGAACCCAAAGGAAACATCACTGATGACCCATCCCGATGCATCAATGAAGAATGTATGATATAAATTAAAGATGTTAAGTAACAGAAATAATAATTATCATGGGAATTCTCTATCTTTCCTTATTATCTTGTGTTGCTTTTAAAAAAAAGTATAGTGATTCTTTTTTTCTTTTAAATCCCCCCCACAACACAACACAAATCAATAAAGTAGGGATTTATTTTTAAGATATTGAATTCAAATCCAGAATAATACTTACTCAGAATTGTGTCCCAGGACCATTTCTACTCGTTTTTTCTCACAATTTTCAAACATTACCAAGAGCATGAGGCAGCGGACACCTGGTGGGGCTCCTTGTGGAAGAAGTTTACATTTATCGGGATCTCTAATATGTTGAGAATCCAAGAAGACACGACAGCAATAATCAACGACATCATAATGATTTCTAGAGAGAGAGAGAGAGAAAAAAAGATAATATTTAAATTTTACCAATCAAATGATTATCAAGTCTATTCATAGATTTGAAGTATAAAAATGTCAATACAGAGAAAAAAACTTTGAAGAACCATTTTAGTTTACAATGTCACAAATCAATTTCCAAGATTCAGCATTCAAAGGAAAATTTTTAATCAAAAATGGTTGCTACTCATCTGGCATCTTATAGTAATTGGAAGGTTTATTTTGTCCCAGAATGCAACTGAAAATTGTTTATGGCTTATACCGATAAGATAATTCAACTAAACTAAAATTCTCATTGTGTGTGTGTGTATATAAATAAAAGTATGTATGTAACCATAAAGATTTTATGTATGTATGTAACCTCAGATTTTCTATAATGTAAATCCAGTTGTTTCATAATCCTTGCTTTCCATTTTGTAATATTTACAATTCTTCAGAATGTAATGTTGCTTGATAATTGTTCAAGCATAAAACTATTAGTTGCAATTTATGTTTTTTAATCTGCAGTCAGTGTTAAACTGTTTCTACATTGGTTTTGTCATGGGTCCAATAGCAGTTTTTGATCCTTCTTTTTATTTCAGTCATGTGATCAAGAAAATCCACCTTAATTTGCTGGGATTACAGCCGAGAGATTTCTAGTCTGAATAAATAAAGAGAAGGATTGAACAAGAGACAAAGTTTCATCATCATCATCTCATTTTGTCTCACCTCACAGAAAGATGGAGAAAATGAACCTGAGCAGACATTATTATTATGTTAGTCCAGATAACTGGTGATGGTACAGACTTCAGGGTTAACCCCCACCGCCCCGACTTTTCCCATTCAAAGGATACCAACAAGTCAGCAGAGGTTTGTTTATTAAAGTATGAAGTTTAATTAGACAAATATGTTGTATAAAGAAAACAGAAAAAATACATATAAATAGATGAGAAAATATTCATTAGTTAATTAACTCCACCAACGGGTTTTGACTATTATTTAGGATTATTTAAGATATCAAATTACAAAAAAATTTCAGTTACAAAATGTTTATGTCATCTTTAAGGTGGGAATTATAAATTTAAAATGGCGGTTTGAAATAAATACTGAAAAATATTCGGAAATGTTGTCATGAAATGTAAATTTTCAAAACAAGTTAAAGAGAAACATAACATGTATAAAAAGTTGGTTTGTATATGTGGATAGTAAAGAATGAAAAAAGAGATGAAGGAAAGAAAGTGGGGGAGTATGAAGAAAGGAAAAATAAAATGTCTGTTTAATTATCACTTTTAGTGTAAGTTGAAATCCTTCAACAGAATTTTGGCTAAAGTGAAATTTTTATAGAATCCTGGTCTTTGTTCAATAGTGTTAAATTTTAAATTCATAATTCCTATCCTGAAGATGACAAACACTTTCTACCAAAAATTTTCATAATTTCATATCTTAAACAATCCTGTCAAAATGTGTTAGTGGAACTAATTAATTAAGAAATCTTTTACATTTTACATGCATTTTTCTTTCCATTTTCTTTATACACAGATGCATATATATATATATATATATATACACACACACACACACACACAGATGCATATATATATTTATATATACATATACACACACACACACACACATGCACCTAGTCTCTGTCTCGCTCTAACTTTCTATATTTCACTCTTCATCCTTTTCTGCATCTTTTTACATTCACTCTTTTTAAATTTCTTTCCTTCTCAATTATCTTTTTACTGTTTTTCTCTTTTCATAATTTTTAATTCTGTACCAAAAAGAAGTTATGCAATTGATAAATATACATAAATTCATATTGTATTACATAAAAAAATTCTGGTAAAACATGACAATTAAATAAGATGATGTTAAATATTTCAAATGGCAAATAAAAAGGTTCACTTTGGATACTCACCCTCGTTTCTTTGTTATAAGTAAAATATCATTAAACAAAAACAAGTAGAGGGAATTTTTGGTCGCTTTGGATCGCTTAAAAATGTTTTTCGTATTTGAGTCAGAGACAATTTCCAGGACTTCTCCTTTCTTGACAAGGTAACGAGAGGCAGAGATGAGTGGAAATTCCTTTAATAAAAAAAGGCGGGTAAATTGTGAAAAACTGATTCCAAACAAAGACAGACAAAAAAAAAATAAAAAAATAAAAACATGCAACAATATCACATATATGAGTAAAGTAGAAAAAAAAAATCTGAATCAAGTTATAATTTAGAATATCAAAAGTGCAATAATTTGAAAATGGTTGATTTTAACAGCATGTCAACCTGTCTGGGGTTATTTTATGCCAAGATGTTCATTATATATGTTCATGTTTTTGATGTAGATGTTTGGGACAGAGGGGAGTTGCACACAGTTATATATTAAGTATTTAATACTAATAATTTATACACAATTCATTGGTCTTGTGGGTAGAGTGTTCACCAATGGTCCAGGAGGCTGGGGTTCAACCTCAGGTTGAGTTATACCAAAGGCTTAAAAAAAAAAAAAAAAAAAAAAAAGGTACTTGATACCTCCTTGCTTAACACTCAGCATTATGAGGTACATATCAAGAGTAAAGTGGAGCAATCCAGGGAAAGGAGTAGCGCCCTCCCCTACACTTCGGTGTAGTAGCTATGGAAAAGGGAGCCTTGAGGTGGCCCTAGACTAAAGTCGCCTACTTTACTTTACTTTATATGATTTCAAATAACTATTTCTATTTGATAATAATTTGTTTGCACACAGTCATATGGTTTCAAGTTACTAATAATAATCCTGAATAAACAATTATAACTTCAAGTAACGATTCTTAATAGAAATAATTTACAGTTATATATCAAATATTGGTATTGAAAATTATTCATTTTTAAACAAATCTATTTGACCCCTATGGATGATATCCTAACAAGTACCACTACTCTGGGTCAGAGTAGACTTGGGAATGATGATATTGAAGGAGTACTCTTCAGAACTGGAGCCTCACCATCATCGACGGTTTAGTGCCATACCTAGGACACATCAATTATTTAATAATAGTTATTTGTTTGCACACAGTCATATGATTTCAACTAACAAGTAATTATCCTTAGTAAAATAATTATAGCTTCAAGAAACTATTCTTAAGACAAATAATTTGCAAACATTTAACCCATAGATGGGACAAACAGGTACTACCATTTGGGGTCAGAGTGAACCTAGATTAGTTTGGTTTGGTTTTAGGGCATATTAACTGTTGTTGGTTATATAATGCCAAATTCTGTTTTTACATATATATCAAATATATGATTTGTAAACACATTTTGTAGATAGATACAGTTAAATGATCAAACAGTTCTATTTCTAACAATTCAATTTAGCATGAGTCAACCAAGTTAAATGGTTCCAAATATTGCTATGTATCACTAACAATTCAATTAAACATCAGTCATTTCTTTACACACAGTTAAATGAATAGTTCTATTTCAAACAATTCAAGTCATTTGTTTGCACTCAGTTTAAATGTCAAACAGTTCTATTTGATAGGACCTTATCAAGTGTTACAACTCCAAGTCAGAGTGGATCTGGAAGTAATGGTAATCAAGAGGTACTCTGCATTCCCCAAAGCTCCAGAACTGGAGCCTCACCATCAGATTATTTAATGTCACATCAGGACACTCATTTGGTGGGGCTTACCCCTCTGTAGAGATGCAGTTGGTGTATTCTACAGCCCCAGTCAACTGGGCTGGAGTGAACCTGGAAACTGAGTTAGGCGAGTAGACCACTGATAAAGAGTTACATTCTCACAGGTTACTCCCTGCTTCTGGCCTCGTACTAAGCAAATGAAATAAAGCATTACCAAATGTCCCCCACTTCAGCCTCCTCTCGAAGTGGAAATATTTTATTTGTCTTAGGTAACCATAGATATCTAGTATCAGGACATATTAACATATAAAATATATCTATCATAAGAGTAATGATAATAAAACAAAATTGGTTAAAATGGAAAAATTCTTTGTAATGATATATTTTTTCCCAAGGGATATTTTGGCTGAATACATTCACATTAAACACAAAAGTAAAATCTTTTCAATTTTATTGATGTGTTCAGCTTATTCTTCCTCAAGTGCCTATTGTATTTGTTAAAAAGTCCAAGAAATTTTAATTCCAAATCTCAGAACATTCCAACAAGAATTTTCCATTCATTTTAATTCTCTACATTTAACAATGCTTAAGGATGGATATATATATATATATATATATGAATATGAGGATCATTAAATAAGTTTCCAGACTTTTTTTGTATAGGCACTTTTATTAATAGTACACACATGAAACTCTAGTCCCCTTCGAAGTAATCTCTTCCGGCTCAAATGCCTTTGTTGTACTGTTCCAATAACTTCTGGAAGGCCCTATGGAAGTCCTCTTGTGTGAGCGTGTCAATGACCTTCCTCACAGCCTCTTTCATCTCCTCAATTGTCTCATAACAACAGCCTTTGAGCTTAGGGAATAACGAAAAGTCACAGGGAGCAAGGTCTGGACTATAGGCAGAGTGAGGAACTGTCTTGATGCTCATCAAATTGTCAAATAGTCTGTGACAAGGATGGAGTTGTGGACTGATGCATTGTCCTGGTGGAAATGCCACTGACCCGATTTTAAGAGTGCTGGCCTCTTCCGACGGAATCTTTTCCTGAACTCCCTTAAAACCTCAACATAGTAACCCAAATCCTTTGGCCAATCAACTGTGGTGTATTGACTTCCTTACTCCTCCCACACCTCTCATCATCCCTCATAGTCTCCGTGCCTTCCTTGAATCTCTTATGCCACTCAAAAACTGATGTGCGATTCATGCAAGATGGTTGAAAAGCAGTCTGAACTATTCCATACGTTTCTGTGGCATTTTTTCCAAGTTTAAAACAGAATTTTATTGCATATCGTTCTTCTAAAGTGTCCTCACGTCCAGATTGCATTTTTGAAATTCACCAGCTGTGATAATCAGGCTTTAGTAGGGTGAATTCCAATTCCTGCTGTAGCTGTTAATTTGAACCTGAAATCATAAAATTTAGTCTGTCATCTCATAAGATGTATAGCAATAACATACTGAATTTTCAAGAGTCTATGACAATTTTAAATGTCTGTACAAAAAAAGTCTGGAAACTTATTGAATACACCACGTATATATATATATATATATTTTGTCTGGTCCTGTTTGTAAAAAGTTGAAGCAATTAAAAGTTACTGTTTGTACCTTGACTTTAAACTGCAGTTGTGCCTTTATAGCAATCAGCTCTTCCATACGTTCCATTTGACGAGCCCCATCATTGCACTGCTTCACAATCTGCAAAGAAGATAAACCTTTAATAGAAAAAATCTCAACTTAAGATATTTTTTTGTAAAAAGCAAATACAAGAATTTAAAAAAAAAACCTTTTTCATGAAAATTTTTTGTTTAAATTTTTCAATGTTAAATTCTTCTCCCGAAAAAAAAAAAAAAAAAAATTACTGCAAATTGAGTTTTGCATATTAAAAGTAGAGATTTTCAAAGATGAATATCTGCTTCTGAGTTTTAAATAATCATTACAAAAAGTAGAAATTCACCAAATCTCTCTGAATGTGCTTTACGATACAATTGAAATAAATATCTATATTAAACGTAATACAAGATTTTCAATTTTGTACTGAATGTTTTTTTTAACCATAAGTAAGGTATACCTTGCTTCTGATTCACCTATTATATATTGATGGAAATTATTCTATCATATTTACCAACCCCTCCACTCGGGCAGGATATGACACAAGGTCAATTTTTAAGCAGAGTTTGACAGGTTTGAATTCAGAGTTTTCCTTCTCCTAGAGTAGTTGCCTCACTAAGGCTGAAGAATTCAGTCTGTCCAACTTTTTTCCCATAGCTGGAGGGAGAATAACTGGATTCATACCTTTCCCAAGGGCATTAGTGCCAATGTGAAATGCAATCAGTCTCGTCCACAATTTGAACTTGTATTGCCGTGTCCATTTTCTATGACGATAACCATTACACCACGGAAATTATTTTTACAACTTATGATAAATATAATGTAATTGTAAAAGTACTGTCTTAGGCATTTGTACCTTCCTTCTTATAAGCTTGGACTATTCCACTTCTTGTGCTGGGGAAAGTCTGATAGAGTATAATTGTCATTTTCTTTTTTTTTTTTTAATGACTTGTTATAACACTTAGGGAGTTATATTCCAATAAAAAGTTGTTTTTTTAACTCTTGGATAAATAAAAACAAAATCCTTTGAATAACATTTTACCATTTTTAAATGGCAACAGAGCGCATGGAATTGATAAATTCTTCTTGAGATATTTACATACAGCAATTAACCGCTTTACCTACACAGGTGCACACAGGTGTTAAATGCACCTTCACTACCAGGTATGCAGAAGCTGAAAACCATACTTGACATCCTTGAGCTTTAGAAGCAACAAATGTCAAATTAAGAATAATAATTGTAGTTTCGTTAGAGGGAGGTACAGTGGACCCCCTTTGCCATGGATATTTCACTAGTGCATGTAAACATGTATTTACCCAACCCCTCCACTACGAATAGAATGTGACACAAGGTCAATTCTTAAACAGAGTAAGGCTGATGTGAATTCAGAGTTTTCCTTTTCCTAGACTGGTTGCCTAACCAAGGCTAAAGAATTTAGTCTGTCCTATTTCTCCATAACTAGAAGGAAAACCGATGAATTAATGCCTTTCTGAAGAGCATTAGTGCAAAGGGAAAAGTTAACAACCTCATTCAGGATTTGAACCCACGTTCATATAAGCAAGTACCATAAAAATCAGCAGGTAAGAAACTGATATATTAAATTAATTAACCAACTTAACCAATCATCTACTGTATACATAAAGAACAAACAAAGGTGATTAAAGTAAAAAAAAAAAAAAAACAGAAATCATTTAATATTTACCTTGTTGATTTCAGATCGAGCAAGTACAGCAGATTTGTAACGATCAGAAGAAGAATCGAGACGATGGCATATTGAATCAATCAGTAAAGGGATACGGGTAATTCGCTGCATGGGAAGCAATAAGAATGTCTTCATGGGCAGGCGTTGGCAGATGTCATTTTGTTCTATATCCTTCAGGGCAGTTACAAATTCAACTCGCTTCCTGAAAAAATGAGAACAAAAATTATTAGAATTCATAAAACAGGTGAAAGAAAAAATTATATATATATATATATATATATATATATATAAAGTTTGATTTGGTTGAATCACATATCAACCTCTAACGGCTTATTTAATGCTGAACCCTAATACAAATAATTTGCAGATTTTCTTTCAAGGAGTATAAAATAAAATGACTACATAAAAGAAATAGTGAGTTAGCTTCTTTATTTGGTGAATTGTCTTTAATTTTACCATTACACATATATCTTAAACCCATAACCTACATGGAAAAGATCCCAGTGTTTAGTTTAATACCTTAAACCAGTTCATTGTCCTAGTGGGTAGAGTGTTTACCAATGGTCTTGGAGACCAGGGTTCAATCCCAGGTCAAGTCATACCAAAGACTCAAAAAATGGTACTTGATGCCACCTTGCTTAACACTCAGCATTATAAGGTAAGGATCAAGAATAAAGTAGAGCAACCCAGGGAATGGAGTAGCACCCTCCGCTACACCATGGTGTAGTAGCTATCGAAAAGGAAGCCTTCATGTCACCCTTGAAAAAGGTCTCCAACTTTACTTATTCCTATTTAATATTAATCGTTAGTTTATAGTTATATAGTTTTAAGTATTCCTATCAAATACCAATAATTTGAAATCAATTATATGGTTTCAAATAATGAATAATAATAATCCTAAATAAACAATTATAGCAAGTAGCTATTCTTCGTATTAATAATTTGTACCCAGTTATATAGTTTCAAGTATTCCTATCTAACACCAATAATTTGTAAACAATTATATGGTTTCAAGCAATTAGTAATGATTATAGTTAATACAAATAATTTGTACAGCTGTATGGTATCAAGTATTCTTATCTAATACTAATAATTTTCAACCAGATTTATTTGACTCATACATGAGATTAACAAGTACTACCACTCCAGGTCAGAGTGGACCTGGGAGTAATGGCAGCAAAACTGTGACACAATATTTTCCAGACCTTCAGAATTTGAGTGTCACTTTGAAACTTGAGGGTGGGGGAACCCTCTACAGGAAATCAATAAATCTGTAGTCTAACATTACATCATCAAGGCATGCTGATAGCATGGATTCCTTTGATTTTCTCTTTTGCCATCCGTCCATATTGGCCATAATTCTTGGGAAGTCCCCTAGATGGCATCTAGTGTCCACACAGAGCTAATGAATTTAAGTTTTTGCTGGTTGGTCAACACTGGTGTGTAAGAGTCCATCAGAGAATGTCGCTTATGAGTTTGTCCTAAGTGCCCAACATGTCTTGGTCATTTTACTAGAATGATTTATGAGATGGGAAGTAAGTGGTCGAGCAACTGTTGTTTTAACAGCACCCAGCATTCTCATTTGGTTCACATCCGGCTTTTTATTCAGGCATTTCATTAATGTTCAAGTGGTGTATGGCTACAGCTTGGAAGAATTCTTATTTTATTTTATTTTATTAAAGAGCTAAATTTTGACCAGAGATTTCCACTACATAATGTTCTGTTTATTGGGATGAGGGATGAACCCCACACTAAGTTGCAAAGTGAATTTGAAATAATTCATTCTTTGAGTTAGTATAATATTGTTCAAACATTCAAACAACTATCTTGGTATCATGAGCCATTTTCACCGTGTCATGATAACAGAAAAAAAACTAGATCCTTATAATATGAAGGCTAATACATTCAAACATCTTTTAAAAGTATAATAATTTATCATCAAACTTTCCTTGATTCAAATTCATGAGAATGATCATTATATATATATATATATATATATATATATATATATATATATATATATATATATATACACACACACACACACACACACACAAATTCTGTTGAACATAATAGACATTTTCTGTTTACACATTTTCTAGTTGATCCTTTCATATTCAGATTCTCAAAGCACTACATACTAGGAACATACAACCCACACTTAACAGAAATAAATTTCAAACCAGTGCTAATGTACTTAAATGTCTTTAGCTACTGACACTATTTATAGAAACACATTTAAAAGTAAACGCTACACACTCCAACAGTACAGACGCTCTTCTTCTTACATAGTAGTAATAGTAATGCAAAAACAAAAGTTACATCACTTTTGTAATAGATCCTCCCCTGATGATGGCCCAAAGTCAGGCAGAAAGTACTTTGGATATATACAATTATGGAAAATACATCAACCAATTCCCACCAAATATGATAAAATCAATATGGCAATATGAAAGGATCAACAAGAAAATATGTAGACAGAAAATGTCTATTATGTTCAACAAAAGTTGTATCAATGAAGAAATGCTGCCAAAATATACATTATATATATATATATATATATATATATACATACACACACACACAGAGTCAACTACATGATCCCACTACAGATTAATGGTAAATGTCATTGTTGATGTAGAATCTTACTCACTGAGCCTTAAAGCAAACATGTCTTACATTATCATAATGGAATTTATTATTCCTTAGTTTTGAGACTTAGTTGATAATAGCAAAAAAACTTTACTTTCAGCTTAAGAATTGATGGAATTTAAACCTAAGATTAATATAAATATTATTTACTTTCAGTGCACAATATAGGAGACACACGCTTTTTGGACTCTATAGGGGAAAATGTTTTGGGGAAAAATTTACTTTTAACCAATTTTTTTCCAGTGAATAAAAACTAGCCATGAGTAGATGATTGAAATATTTGGAGTTAACTACTACTAAATTGTAAGCCTACAAATCTACTGATACAAAGAAAAAAAAAAAAAGAAACAATTATGACTGCCAACTCACAGTAATTTGGTATACATCCTCTCTTGATAAGACATATTTGTACAATATCGGATGTACACTTTAAACGTGCCTTCACGTACATGTTTTGTGATAATGTCACAAATGTCATTGATTAATGGAGACTTTTTCCACCGTGCTTCCAAATCAGCAAGTAACCTACATAAAAGAAAAAAATTTTTTTTTTTAAGTACATTGGCTTTATTTGCATTTGACAATCAATAAAAAAAGTGGAAAGAGTGAAAAGATTGATTATGTAATTTTGAATATAAATATATTTAAAAATCTCTTTCAGAATGGTTTCCTTGGGAAGCTAAATATCAATAAAGACATATTTCCCACTTCTGGAAACAGAGCTGGAAGTCTTCATCTGACACTGCCTTCAGTTGGTTTTATCAAGACTTGTTGCATGTACTCTACAGTTCCTAAATGGCAACTACAGAGGTGGATTTTGATTTTTGGAAATAGTCACAATGATACAAATTGAATAATTGGATATGGCACCATAAGAATAATCTTTTGGTCCAAAAACTCATTGAGAGAGAGAGAAAGAGAGAGAGATAATCTAGATAATAATGACACTTTTCAGGTAGGCAACCTTCAATGAAAATCTGTTCAATGTTAATTCATAATTAATACACTTAGCTTTCAGTTTCAAGCTCTCTTACAGAGTTAAACAAACAAAAGATAGGGGGAGAAAAAGAAACCACATAATAAAGGGGAAGGCAGCAAAGATGAAAGGGGGAAAGGTTAGAATAAGATTGTGACTGCTTACTTTTCACTAGTTTCACGTACAGCACCAATGTTGGAAAAAAGTTCATGTCTCTCCTGTCGATTTAAAACACTTTTGTCCGATTTATCAGAAAACTGAGGACTTAGCAAAAATGTATTCATCAAAATGTTTAGACTTTTCAGGTAAGAAGCTTCCGAAGTGATTACTTCAAAGATTGCCTGAAAAGAAAAACAGATTCATTATCATTAAACAAAACAATTTTTTTTTACATATACAAGTCGTGCTAAATTTGATCAACTTCTTGGATGATACAATAGTATTCAAATTTTAGGTATCAAAATGTCACCCATTATCATTATTAACCTCTGACCTACTAGGCCTGTGGATGTCAAATGCTGCCACCCACAATCAGGTTGAAAAGCACACTCTGCATCCAGGATATTGTGTTACATATTGACCCCGGCCAAGCTGTCAAAAGAAGAAATGCACCTGTGTAAATAACAGGTGCATCCGGTTGAAGATACCAAGAGATCAGGGGCGACCTTGACTGTCATGGGGTTGAATTGAGTGTGAAATTGTGATGCTTGCAGGAAGTAGGTGGGCGTCAAATTATTATATAACCCCGGCGATAGGAAGTTCAGATCAGTTGGAGAGAAGATGCTGGAATGAAAACCATGTCCCAGCAGAGGCTGGGCCCCCAGCCCCCCGGTTGAGCAGCCCAGGAGAAAGAGAAAGAAAGGCTGTGATAGCCAGAGAAGTTGGGGGTGGTCAATATGTTGCAGTCTTTGTTCAGTCTCCAACTCCCTCTCACAATCAACCCTTTCAATAAAGTGAGAGGTATATTTTTCTAAAGAACTGACTCCGCTCATTTTTATTGTGTTGAATATGTTTCTGCATGCATCTGCATATGAATATACAACAATTGAAAGCAATTTTATACTAAATTATGAATATCACAACTGGAGTTTCATTGAAAATAAGTATAACGGACCCCATTTTGTGACAGATTTTTCACCAACGTGTGAAAGTGAGTATTCGTGAAATTGGTAGGGAAGATGTAAATTTTTGACAAATATTTCTTTCAAGTCAATTTGTTTCATTTCATCACAACGCCTCAATCATTTCCCCCCCACCACCACATCTGCAAAGTTTACTTAACAATTATATCATGCCAATTGTTAATATCTAACAATAATCATCTTTTAGATGATACCTTGTCAAAAATAGTTAGGTATTCTATTAAAATTCTATATAAGTATATAAGGTCAGAATTAAATAAATCTATTTCATACTATGACAAAAATGGTACACATTTTATAGAATACCTACGTTTCCTACATTACCATAAAATTCAAAGCATTATAAAGATTTTAGATACTTATTAAGATATATCAAAAAGAAAAATCTTACCTCTTGACATTTTCTTTCTGAATCTGAAATTGTATCCAAAATGTTAGAATTCTTCACCTACAAAGATACAAAAAGATTATTTGCATGAATGTCATAAAAAGAAAAAAAAAAACCCACTAATTCATAGAAAAGAATATTTTGGAATAAACAGCATCTTTTAATCACTTAAATCAAAGATGAATTTTAAATTCATCAAATGTTAAGAGTTCATTCTTGATTCATTTCATTTATATCTTTCCTTAAGATCCAAACATTATGCTATTCAAATAAATCAAATACAATGTCTGAAAAATCTAATTACAATTTTTAACCTCACTGACTGCAACTAAAACATAGATATATAACTCTCCCTATCTCCCCTTCCCCACACTATTCTAATTGACAGAACTTAACTGAAAGAGATCAACTGTTTTGAGAAACTCTTTGGTCTCTACTATTGATTTCAAGTTGGCCACCTATATGACATCAATTGCAAAGGGTGCTGCGGAAATGGCAGGGCAATTCTATCACTTCAGAAAGCATCTAACACTCAATACTTGAGTGTGGTTTTGCAAGGGTTTTAAGAAAGTTAGGGGAGACAAAGACAAGATGAAGGGATGACAATGAGTTCACATCAGAAACGAAAAAAGTCAAACAGGTGGTCACAGAAAAATAACACACTTTTTATTATTGATGTTGCAACTTCCCTTTGGACTGATTTCAAAATTAGGAAGTCATGAAGAAGTATTCTCAAATCAATGAAGGAAAGATCTATTAGTGGACAAATCAGAGCCCACCCCCAAAGGGGCAGTTTTGCAAGCCCTGAAATTTAGTTTATTACCTGTTGCTCGGCCAATAGCTAACTGTTTGACCCTTTTTAAAAAATCCCAAGTCTGTGTGACTGTTTCTTGCACTTACCTCATGATGGACCCAATGTTGTTGGTTACACAGCCAGGCACCAGGTTCACTGGCTGTAGGAGGCAGCCACTGTATTACATTATGATACCTATATAAAAGCCAGATTTGTCCAAGAATGGAATATTCTTCTAATATCTGGGCAGTTCCCTCTCAGTTTAGTTTGTCTAACTGATTCTGCTCTCTAGCAAACAGCTTTTCTTTATGAAAAGGTAATAATTTTTTTCTTCTTTTTTTTTCCAAGAATTTACTAACAGTAAAATTGGTAAATTGTTAAGAAAACTGTTTCTATTAAAAAAAAACAAAAAACAAAAGAAAAGATTTTTTAAAAATTACTAACTTGAGGCATTTCATGCCACAATGTTCTTTGCAAATTGGACCGCAGAAATTCACAACCTAATTGAGATGTTCTGGATGAAGGTGTAGAATCCTGTGTAATTGAAGGAATGGTAGTTGGAATCTCTTCACACAAACTTTCTACTTGCTCAGTTTCTCCAATTTCACAGTAAATATGAGCTGGAACCAACAAAAAACAAAAACAAATCAGACAACATTACCCAACAAAATGAAAACAATATCAATTCACAGACACAACTAAAAATAAAGTCAAAAAATAATATTCTATTTGACGATAAAATCCTGACCAATAATTATCCACACTTTAGCTGTATAATTCTGTACAGTGGTCCAAATATTTACCTGACAAAGGTAACTTCTTATACCCACAAGCATCACCTAATTCCATTGTGCTAAAAGAGAAAGTCAATCTCACTAAGGTACTCCAAAAAAAAAAAAAAAAAAGAATGCTGACCTGGTAAATAAATTTTGTCAACAAAAATATATGAAAGTGAATATATTTGAGATTTGTAATTGAGAGGTTAATAAACTGATTGATATTTTTGAGTTGAGGTTTGTCTTTAACAACCTGTTATTTTGTAATAATTGACTATCATGCATAACAATATTTTTATAAAAAGTTGATTTTCTTTTAAACCAAAAATAGTAGGATTTTATCATTTCTAGTGGAATATTACATAATTAAAACGAATATTATTAGGTATTATTTGTAACCAAACTTTACAGTATTGGAACTCTATAACCAAAAATATCAATAGCAAGCAGTCCAAAAATAAATACACTGCACATTTTTATTTTTGGTTACAGACTTAATGTTGTAAAGTTTGGCAATAAATAATACCTAATAATACCCATTTTGATTGTATGCTGTTTCATTAGAAATAAAATCCTGGTATTTTTGTTTTAGAAGATTAACTTTTTATTCAAAAAATTGTTAGGAGTATAATTATTTATGGGCAGTATTGTATCAACCAGACCATTGGCCTAATGAGTAGATTGTTCGCCAATGATCCAGGAGACCGGGGTTCAATCCCAGATTGAGTCATACCAAAGACACAAAAAATGGTACTTGATGCTGCTTTGCTTAGCACTCAGCACTATAAAGTGAGGATCAAAGGTTGTTCTATATCCTAAGTGTGGATAATCATTGAATAACCCTTTTAATAATAATGATAGGTACAGATGAAAAAAAAAAAGTTCTTTGATAAATTACTTACATCCTCTGTTAGAAAGGCGTTCCTTGGTTTTCTTTAAGGTATCTGTTCCACAAAATTGATAAAGAGGTTCCATTACAAAACAAGAGGAATATCGATTTTCGCTCACCCCATACAGGCCGTCTTCATTCTGAAAGAAAAATTAATTCATTTTGGGAAATTATCTACAGCAAAAAACATAGGAAAGTCTTTGATACATTTTCTCTTATTCAGCATGAATAGTTTTAACCTTTGAACTACCAGTCAAATTAACCCCCTCAACCTGGTATGTAAATGAAAACCATGAAAGTGAATATACTTAGAATTAGTAAAAGGTTAAAATAATGATGGTGCTGATGATAATGTTTCCAACATTAATCAAAAGATAAATTTAAACATTACGTCTCAATCTGAACTCATAAAGCCTTTTGTATATCAAAACAACATTTTGGCTACATTAAATGTTTAAAATGATTCAATAATTGAAATAATGGCACCTAAATTAAATACTTTAACAATATTTCTTTTTATTTTATTGAATTGAATATTTTTTTAATTCATGAAGATGGATTAAAATATAATTCATTTGTCAAGCTTTTAATTCCTTAATTAACAGGTAGGAAGGTGTAAAATGCACCTCCTCTTCTAACCAGATATGCAGGCTGAAAACCATAAACTGAATCCTTTGACGATCAGAACATGAAACAAAATGATGCTTCGAATCATAAATAACAGTTTTATTGAAGACAAGTATGGCAGACATTTTTGTCAATATGCATCAAAATGAATATATTTGAGATTTGTAGGTCTAAATAAATTTTGTATTTCAAATCATTATATAAGCTATTAAATTCTTATTTTGAGTTGATAAAAACCAGATAAAAAGTTGAACGAATATTATATTTAGTTGCCACAAATTTCCAAAAGTCAATGTGTATTATACACAAGAAATATTTTCTCTGGAATTTTGTAGGGTATATTATATATGAATGTGTCATACACAAATAATTATGGTATACATAAATAATTACAAAAAAAGAAACCTTTCACAAAAAAAAAATTTCTTACGACAAATGATTAAATTTTCAAATCGTGTCTGATTTTAAGAGATAAAATTCAATAAATTAATGAAGAAAAAAATTTTTTTGATGCTATTTATTTTTAAAAATTCCAGACATGAAACTAGAAACAATTATGAGAATTTTACATCCTCAGATTCTTCAATAAAAAAAAAGTAAAACTTTACTTACATAATCAGGCTGTAGATCTTGTAATGGAGGATTCACACTAGTGATACTACAAAAAACAAACAAAAACATATATATATATATATATATATATATATATTAATGAAAACATGTACTTATCCAACTCTTCCACCAATTACTATAAGATACAATTAAAGATTATTTTTGGAAAATGAATCACCAATTATATTACTTAAGAATAACAATCTTCAGTTGTTATAATAATAATAACAATAATCACAAAACAGATTTTCAATTTTATAATTTAAAAGCTCTCAAGTAATCATTGTTCAGCATGTGTTTTCATGTAAACAAATTCAATCATCATTTTAAAAAGAATTTCATAGGATCTAATAAAGTTTTAAAAATGAAACATGTTATCGGACTAAATTGTTAATTTTAACAAGTCAAGTTTTCATTTTTCCATCGTATTCCACAAAGACAGATATTATTATTCAAATTATTTATCGCATATATGTAACCGAATAACTTTGGAGGTTGCATATATAGTTGCAAGTTTGTACAGTTGGTGATCTGAGGCAGTGGATGATGCCAGATTTCTAGGTGGAAGAAATCCAGAAGTTGAAATGAGTATCAATTTGAACTTGTGAAATACACTGTGTGAGACAGAACCAAATAAGTGCATAAAAGTCAGTATAACAGAAATTGACCCTCTCTAACACATTTGTCAGTTTTCTGAACTCTGAATTCACCCTTTATCAGATGTCAGGAAAACATTATCACTCTATCCAAAATATGCAGGAATCAGAAAATAAACGGAAACTGAAAATGTAGAATAATTGTTTTTGTTAAAAGGGAATTCTGGGTGGCTGAGGGAGATCAAAAGTAAGGTTGATGTATGAACACGTATTCTCTCTTGGCTGAGAAAATCAATGTTTATCTATTTCAGGTCAGAAAAGCTGAGGTGGTGAATCCTTTTTTTGTTAAAAAGATAATTGCAAATAATTTTGCAAATTGAGAATAATAAATAAAAAACAGCCCTTAAGCAAAGGGAGATCAGAGAAAAGTGAAAGTTAAGACCAGACATTAGATAGCTAGCTAGCTAAGCCTTCAGGCAGATACTTAAGAAACATGAAAACTGTTAACTGGGTATTCACTTAGTCACTTACAAACCATCATAAGGAAGTAACTCTCTGTTGTTAAATCAAAAATCGTCCACTGTTCCAAGCTACAATTAACTTATGAAAGAAATGTGTCTGTTTATATAAATGGGTAGATTTCCATTGTTGACTTCATATGTTGTTTCTTCCTTTTCAACCCAATCGAGTTTGATAAAAAAAACCATCACTTGCTGATTAAGATTTGGTTGGTAAGTACACAACATGGATAATTTGAAAGAGATGTTATACATTTTGAGGTTGTTTAAAAGGATTGAACCTCCTGTCGAACCACATCTTGTTCATATCTTATTGATGTAATTGCAAAAGACAAAATCTGGCAACGCAGTGCATCAATGTGCATGGTGACTTGTGAGCCCATGTGGTTAGAAGGTCACACATATAATTATACATCTATATCATGATAATTCAATTTATGTATATAAATTACCATAACACAGCAAAAATGGCACCTCATAGTTAGATTTTTGTCAACTTTCAATAAGAGTGTTTCTGTGCTTAATCCGAAGGGAGAGAATTCGATTTTGATCTATAATATATTTCAACTTAAAATTTATAATATTGTCTTTATTTAATTGGTCATCTGGCAATTTTCTTGAATTAGGCACTAAAAGATTTTTATAGTCATGCACTTAAATTATTGTTTTCTTTTGGAAGACATTGAATTCTGGCCTTTTATTTTTTTCAAACAAATTAAACAAAAAAATTATCTACACTGATTTTACCTGGCCTCTGAAGGACTCGTTGAAAAACTTGACCCAGACATACAGAGATAATCTCCTGAGTTTCTGCTAGCAAGTTTTTTACCATCTGTTTCGCCTGAAATGAAATAGAGAAACTCTTACAGAATATCTATCAAAGAAATATGTTAAATGCAAGGAAACAATTTAAATACATAAAAAAACCCACATAAAACACCAATACTTTAAGCCTATAATCTAATCAATATGTATTGATAATTATATAAAGTAATGAAATGAAATATGATACACTGATATACTCAGACGTGTGGAGTACACCTTCATTGCCATTACTCACAGTTCCCCTCTGACCTGGAGTGATATGATCTATTAGGCTCCCATCTATGGGTTAAATAGATTTATCTAAAAACTATTTTAATTCAATAGGACTGCGTGAAAAAAAAAAAGAAAACCTCAAAAAACAACAACAAAAAAAATGTAAATGAATGTGATTTCCTAAACTCTGGGGATAAAATAACCCTTGACAGGTTGAAATGCTGTTAAAATCAATGAATCAATCAGACAAATCTCCTAATCTTGGTCATTATAGTCCTAACATTTCAGCCATTGTATTCTTTGGCCTTATGCAGGTGTTTACTGTAGTCTAATTTTGTGGGAATTATAAATCTCATGCATGAAAATATTGGTAAAAGTTATTTGACAGTCATGAGTTCAATCTCAGGATCGGTGCAATATCATCTGCTTCAATGGGAGAGACCGACAAGTGACATCACTAGGAAGAAATAATTGATATAAAAAAATCAGAATGGGCACTGGAATGAGATATCCAAGCTCCATGAGGACTGGATAATGAATTTGGTTCATAATTCCAAAGTTACCAACTATAACAGACATTTGAAGGCAGCAAGAACGTACAATGGTTAAAATCAGGATGCTAGACCAAGTACAGAGTATAAGAATAATTCTTGATATCAGAAATTCTGACAGAAATAGAAGCCATAAGTTGATGAAATAGAAGGAGAAAATTATGACAAGAGAAACTCACAAAAGAATACATGAAGTATGGTAAGTAAATGGTACAGGGATTTGAGTTGACAAAGTTCAATATCTCTTCCAGTGTGCAAGGTGTAACATAATCCATTTAATTTAGCATTCCAGGACTAGGTCACGAGATTAGGTGTTGACAGGGGCTAGCCATGTCACCAACAAGAGGCAGAAATGGGGATAGGGTGTTCCATGAACCTATATATATATTACAGATATTGTGTTTGGGTCTTTTGCTATAAAAACTAAGTAGCTAACTCTGTTCATTTTTTTCCTGCTTCTATGGTCCCAAAGACTGAATAGAGAGAGAGAAAATAAAACAATGAAAAACCTAACGCTAAAAGGAATTGTTTTTTCCCTCCCATTGATGAATAGCCATCACCAACATAGCAGTTACTACTGACTACACTACATACAGCAATAATTTCTATACCAACAAAAGATGGACATTAAACTTTTTTTTAATAGTTACCTAGTCAAAATGGTATTTTGACTAGGTGGGCATTTTCTGAAACTCAAAATGTACATTGACAAGGCATGGACAAATTCTAGCTTGTGGTAGTGCCCCTTGAAATATACTCATAAACCACATCTGATAGGCCAGCAAGATAGAGTAATTTTAAAACAAAAAATCCAAGAAACATTTAACTTTTAAGTTATAGCAATTGATTAGAGAGGGAGGATATGTTAAGAGTCACATTAGATGAAATGTTTTTAGTATAAAGAAGATAAACTCTAATGACTGTGGCATTTTATAAATGTGGCATTTTATACTAAAGGCCTTCTAATGGAGGCAGTTGAGGGCCAAAAATGGAGACCTATTTTAAAATGTTTGTGAGTGATGCATTTAGTTTTGGTTTGAGATTTTACTAGTTTGTTCCTGTAGTTGGCTTAAGAAATTCAATGAAAGTTTTGCTTTAAAATTTGGAATAACTTTTACCATTATTCAATTGAAGTAAGTATAATACCTTTTTGTTTTATATCCTTTCGATTTAACTATATTATTTTATGTTTATAGTAAAAACAAACTTTTTTGGTCTGTATTTTTTTCAAACAGAATATAGACATTTTTGATGTCTAGAAATTTTTAAATATCAAATAATTAAATTTACTGAATTTAATTGTGACATTAACATTACATAACAGCATTCTTAAACAATATTTTTATTAATTTCATAATATAAAAACATTGAATTTGCTTCTGTTACACTTTCACAGATAAAATTAAAACTGAAATCCAACATTTGTTTTGAAATATCTTTAAGAAAATGGTAAGCACATAAAAATTAAATTTTATCAATATATTTGTTTTTATAAATAACAATTTTATAGAGAAAATATTAAAATAGTGTGGATAAAATAAAATTTTAAAATAAATTTTGTAGTGTAAAAATAATGTCATGGGAAAAATTCTAAAGTTTGCTAAAAATTAAACCTAACAGAACATTGGCATTAACATTTTATATGATAAAATTCTTAATAAATGACAATTTTTCTTTAATTCTAAAAATGTAAAATGTTATGTGATGGTAAAATTATTAAGAAAAATTAACAGATTTTTATTTGTTAAAAACAAATATAGATTACAATTAATGATAAACTAGATTTTTTTGTCTCATGATAATATGCCAAAAATGTTTATTATTAAGCATATTTATTTGATTTTAGAGATTATTATTTTAAAAAAAAAGGTAAAATAAAATAATAATAATAATAATAATAATAATAATAATAAATAAATAAATAAATATAAAATAAAAATTATACAATTCTAAGCTTACAATTCTTGTTTTTTTTTCATCATTTTCCCCTGTTTTGTTTGAAAATTTCTTTATAATTTCTACATAGGATCCATATTTTCATTTTAATGAATCAATGTAATACAATCTATAGAATTTCTCAAGAACACAAGAGGGAAATAAACATAAAATAATGAATAATGGTAGAAGTTATTCCAAATGTAAAAACAAAACTTTAAGCCAACTATAGAAGCTAACTAACAAAATCTCAAACCAAAACTAAATGCATCACTCTCAAACATTTTGAAATAAGTCTCCATTTTAGGCCCTTAGCTGCCCCCATGAGAACCCCTTTAGTATAAAATGCTATGGCACTAAACAAAAAAAAATGGATGTTGAACAGAAATCTATTTCATGACTAATTAGAATAAACAGACGAGATTAAAGTTACTTGAAAACTTTTCTTTTTAACCCTTTACAGTGACTCTGAGAGTAATGGCAATGAAGGAGTATTCGAAAATCCTCAGGAACATCACCATCAGATGTAGTTTAGTGTCATACCCAGAACACCTCTTCTTTTTTTATGGATGGGGAGAATCAGTGTATTCTAAGTGAGGGGAGGGGGATAGAGAAACCCCAAGAAGTAATGAACGAAGGGTTAGAAATTGTGGCATGGATATATGGAGTTTATTTCATAGTTTTATGTCCGTCCCTAGTTGGTAGGGCAGCATCTCTTATAATACTCTCTTTTCACTTCAATAACACTGACAAAGTGTTAGAGATATGCATAGCATATACCAATCAGCTCGAAAATAGTTAGGTGCCCCTGCTTGTTGAGAGCTCTATTAAAACTGTATATTTTTCATCTTGTCTGAGTAACGGTTTTCAGATGCTATCAAGTGTAAACCATGAATTGTTAGACTCTTTGGACTTAGCTGTTAATATTGTTGTTGGTGTGCCCAATTATATAATCCGACCAAAATATACAAATAATTGTGTTGGTACCTAACTGCTCCTCTTTTCTATTTCTTTGTTTACCAAACAAACTTGTCTTTAATCTGACAATAATTCTCTTCTAAATGAGACCATAATTATAATAGAAAAAAAATCTTGTTTTTTTAAATCAAAATTCAAAAACTGAAATTGTATGGCAAAGCCAATACAAAAAAAAAAAACAATCAAAAACAAAACCATCAAAATTTGAAATACGTTCAAGACACCAAAAACGACTAAAAATTCAGCATAAAAATCATTAACAAAAGTCAGGTAACATCAATTCGATCACATCTAGTAAATTCCTCGCAGGTAAATTATTTGTGGCTAACTTCAGAATTTAATGATAGCTTTTAAGAAACTAATAAAAAGAGCAAAAGACATTAGGAAAAGCAGTTATTATGATGAAATTACCTAAATTCAAATTTTATAGGAAATAATAAAGTCTAAAAACAGAAAATTTACAAGTAAAAATATAATTTCAAAGCAGATTACAACATTTATTCAAAACATTAAATAAAACTAATAAAATCTCCAATAGTTATCACATTTTTGTGTATGAAATTTATAATATAAACAGGGCATCACATGAATCTGTGGGGTTCCTGTTGTAACAGTAGACCATGATAATAGAGAAAAGGCAGTTATTTATATTTACTTTGTATTTCACAAGACAATTTGTGAACTCATTGGGTCCATGATGATATGGATGCTTCTATTAAGGAAGAAGTAAAGGATTCTAATTTGCATTTTATAGTTATTTCTGTTATACCAAGAATTTCAGTGTTCAAAGAAAATTAGATTCAACACAAATGCAAACCCCATAAAATTATCCTTTAGTTGAAAATTAAACTAAAAATAATAAATATCCAGCTATGTTGCACTATTTTTTCAGGAAAATGGTTACATGCATATGTAAACACACAGAAAAATTGTTATTCACCCAAATTTCTTATATAATTGAGATCATGAGGAAATGTTACTTCACTCCTTGATAAAATAACATAATTAACATTATATATATATATATATATATATATATATATATATATATATATATATATATATCAAATGGATTTTTTCAAAAGAAATATAATAAAATACATGACAGAAAATAGATCCAATTAAATCTATTTAGCATGTTATTTTACAGAAATTAAGAAGTTTTGTTTATTCAACTTTTAATACAGTCAAAATACTTATGAAAATTTATTTTGTCCATCCAACAGTCTATGTTGCTCTTAAACATCTTTTAGAAAAGGCAAAGTAAATGACAGTCAAATATAATCAAATTTGGTCACTAGTTTAACAAATTGATTGATTAAAAAAGGAAAAAACAAGTAGGGCATCAATGAAAATTCTTTCAATAACTTCAAAGACAAATTTAAATAAAAAATTTACCCACCATAACTTAGTTTTTAATTTCTGAGCCTCTGAAAAAATAAATACCCCAATCTTTAGGTTTAACATTTTTCTAGAAATATGGCACGTTGTACAAAACACTTATATAAGATGACATGACAGTCACAGCAACAGCAGGAAACACCTGTGTACACCTGGAAGGATTTCAGTACTACACGTTCCTTCTACTACTAACAATTCTTTAGAGCAACAGGTCCAATGTTATTATTGTGACCAAAATCAATGTTCTATTGATTATAATATATCCACCAAATACTATGTCAACCACCTGCTAAATGAGGGCAAAACAAGAGATCAGTACAATACATAATAAACGGATAAAAATATAAATTCTTGGTAACAAGTTAAAAAGCAAACATTTTTAAAAATGATTGAAAAGTCAAATTGCCAAAACTTTAAATGTACTTGAGGTGTAACGGTTATCATTCTAGGAAATGGACACAGTGACCAGAGTTCAAATCCTGGACAAGGCTGTTTGCAATTAACTTAGTTCTAATACCCTTGGGAAAAGTAAGCATGTAACTATTCTCCTTCTAAGGGTAAATAGTAGAGAAGACTGCACTCTTTAACCCCTTGAAATGGCAACTGGTCCATGAGAAGGAAAACCCTGAATTCAAACCTGTTAAACTCCTCTTAAAAATTGACCTTGTGTCACATCCAGCTCATGTAGACGTGATGGGTAAATAGATACTTTATCTTTTAAAAGTCAATCCAGTGGGCATAAGTGTTATCTGTGTAAAAAAACAGAACTGGTAAACTAGGTTCAAATTACAGTTTAAGCAAAGGCATGAACCTATCTCTTCTCTATCCATTCAAAAAGCTATAAGTAAAATAATAGAGCAAACTGAGCTCTTTTGCCTTAATGAGCAACCAGTCTAGGAGAAAGATCAGTGAATTTAAATTGCTCTATCAACAAGGCTAAGAATATGCTGACTGTATCCCTTGTAGAGGGGTTATACCCCACCGCTTCAAAAAATACCCTGAGTAAGATACTAAACTGCACCTGTAGTTCTGGGGAGTGAGGCATACCCATTCATTGCCATTATTCCCAGGTGCTCTCTGACAGGGAGTAGTAGTAACTGTTAGGGTCCCATCTATGGGTCAAATTGATCTAGGTGTGGTAGTAATTGTTAGGGTCCCATTTATGAGTCAAGTAGATCTGTTTGAAAATTACGTTTGGTTTAGTTTTATAGCATATTAACCATTGTTGGTTATTCAATGCCAAATCCTGATTTTACATATATGATTTAGAAACACATTTTTTACATACACAGTTAAAGAATCAAACAGTTCTATTTCAAACAATTCAATTTAGCATGTCAACAAAGTTAAATGGTTTCAAATATTGCTATGTATCACTAACAATTCAATTAAACATCAGTCATTTCTTTACACAGTTAAATGATCAAACAGTTCAATTTCTAACAATTCAATTTAGCATAAGTCATTTGTTTGCATTCAGTTTAAATGTCAAACAGTTCTTTTTAACCCATAGATAGGACCCTATCAGGTGCTACCACTCCGGGCCAGAGTGAACCTGGGAGCAATGGCAATGAAGGGGGTACTCCACATTCCCCAAAGCTCCAGCATTACTGGAGCCTAAATCATCTGATTATTTAATGTCATATCCAGGACACGTTTTTGTTTTTTTTAGTGGTGGTGGGGGGTCTTATCTCTCTACAGATGTAATATAATGGCTGAGGGATTTCATTTTATATATCTTGCCTTTGGGTTTAGTTAAGCTGAGAACCTTTCAGCTCAGCACATGGGTTAGTTAGGTGCAAACTTGAGCGCAGGTGTTAATGTGCGTACGGGGATGATGTGTCGTTCACAGATGTCAAAATAAAAATCCCAGATAGAAAATTGGGATTTGGGGATGTGAATGACGTCATCCACCAGATGTGCGCGCGGGGGATTTTGAGGATTTTGAAGAAAGTCAGTTGAGTTGAGAACTCGACTCCGAACGGGAAGGGTTGACTTTCAGGGCTCGCTGAGGCCAGACGAATCTGTGCACAACGGGTGCTGCACGTGGTGGTGGTGGGGGGGGGGAGATGGAAAAGTCATCATAGAAAGATTGTGCATCTCTCTTCCTTATGTCGAAACCTTTAACTCAGAGGTAATAAAAGGTTTCGTACCTGAACTAAGAAGTCGTAAGTGTTTTTCGTGTTTCGGGATTCCTATGTTCTATGTATATATGTTATGAACATTCTATGTACGTTTCACATATTCATGTATGGGTATGTTACACAGAGATGCAATGTATTCTACAGCCAAAAGCCTACTGGGCGATTTGAAAATTATTTGGAGGACACATTGGCTGAAACATTTGAATATAACAATAGAGATGAAGACGGGATAATGAATGATGAAAGTCATCAAGTTTTGTCTCAGATATTCAGACAACTAATATCCAGTCGGCACGGACCCGATATAATACGACAATGGAGACAATTAGAAAGACTAAATCAAAAATTGACACGAATGACGAACCACCTTACATTCCTGTGTAGATGCCAAGATCTCAAGCTAGTTCTACCAGGCTTAAAAATCCCAGTTAATTCCAGGAAGGCATGGGAAAGTTACAAAAAGATTATACAATGAATTACTCGGTCATGGTTAACGGAATCAGAACAAGTGACTCCCGTGGATTAAATAAAGGACATGGTTTGAAGTTCCGTGTTGGCTCCCAAGTTTGACAAGAAACACCTGAAGAATGCCGGTGGACATATCAGCCAAAACGTTGTGAATATAACAATAAAGATTTAGACAATAGTCTGAAAACCCTGAATGATAAAAATCAAGCTTCATCACAAAAATTAAGACAACTGATTATAACTTCATTCAATTATCCTTAAAACATAATTTACATAGTTATATGGTTTCAAGTATTTTTATCTAATACTAATAGTTTTCCAACAGATTTATTTGACCCACAGATGAAACCCTAAAAGGTTCTTTGGCTACATATAAAAGTGGACTTGGGAGTAATGGCAATAAAGGAGTAACTCTACACTCTCCAGAGATTAAAAAAAATGGAACCTCACTATTAGATGTAGTTTAATATCATACTCAGAACACTGTATGTAGGGGGTGGTGTTACTCCTCTGCAGTGGATGCATGAATATATATTAAGTCTTTACTTCAGGAGTGAAGAGACTAAACTCTCTTTTGTAACTCCTGTACATTTATTCATACTCTTTTTCAATATTTATACAATACATTCTTCTCTTAAAATGTTCACTTTTTAATATTTCTGTTCTCTTATTACTCTAACATAAACGAATTTACACAATATTTTAAAGGCATGAAGAAGTGGTTTAGTAATAATCTTTCTGTGATTCAAAATTTTGTTAATCCAGCATTTTGGCAAATCTTATTAATGTAAAAAAGTCCTTATTAATGTGTATTATCATCTTAACTTCATTCTGTTATTGTCACTTTATATTGTGAAATTTAGTTGAATGCTACAACAGTATGAAAACAAAAACAAAGAGAATAAAAACTTACAAGTTAGAAAATTATTCTCTTATAATTATGAACTCACCGACAATCAAGGGGACATAACTGCGATTTTAAACTGTTCGGATCTCAAAATATCATGTTGAACTTATTTTCATACACTTGAAACTTTCAATTAAGACATTCATTCATCACTGATCAAGCAGAAATCGTTTACTTTTTAGTGATCGATTGAAAATAAGAAATCAATGAATAGCTGAACTGTTGGTCATTTTATCAAACAAGTTTTCATTAATTTCATCTATTTATGACTAGATGTTTTTATAGCCACGTCACCAAATAGGGTTTCAAGTTGTTGCCCATTTAGATGGAACTAAACAATCCAGGTTCTCGTAACAACAGTCCATGATGATATTGATGCTTCTTTTTAGAAAGAATTAATTAAATTAACATTTAATAGATATTTCTATTATACAGAGAATTTGTATGAATAAAAAAAATGACATTCAATATGAATTCAAACCCTACAAAATTATCATTCCCTGGCATTGTGGACTGGAAATTGATTTATTCACTAGGTTATTATATTTCATGGATACTGCTTCAATAAAAAATCTCATGCATTTTTTTTTTTTTTGCTGGATTGTGTTAACATACAAACCAGTGGAATATATTCCTGAGAAAAAAAAATGTACATCGCTTCCTCAAGAAAAATGATTTTGTATAAAAGTAAAAATACCTTTATTAAACTTAACATATTATTTATTTTAATTGTATTTTAAAACACTTCAGGGGAAACTCAGTAAATTTATATTCATTGTAATGAATACTCGAAACATGCAGACAGATATTGGCCTTTGAAAATCTGTACCTCCAATATGCAAAATTCAATTTCACTTATCTCAATTCATAAAATGACACTTTTCAATAAAACATGGAGTAGATTTGAATACAGACTAAATGAAAATTCACAATAAATTTGAATACAGACTACAGTATGCAAATACAAATAGCATTCAGCCCCAGCTGATTTGATGAAAGAGAAAGTAGGTCAACACGTACAGTGTTCTACAATATTTTGTTGCTCAAAGTAAAAATTTAATCATTTTGTTTCAACTGAATTCATTATCATAATTCTTGAAAAAGGTCATTAAGATAAAATAATTCAATTATGCAAATAGGAATTACAATAATTCAATCGTATAAACTTTTTTGAATTTGATCAATTTTGTTCTTAAAGTGACAATTGGAGGGTGAGTTGTAAATACAAATGCTAGGAAAAATTCAGTTGATATTTTGGAGGTCATGGGATGTATTAAATCTTTAAGTACTGTGAATTATCTCTAATCCTCCCAGCAAGATCTTAACAGTGGTATTTGCTTCCCCCCACCTATCTAACTATGGGCACCTTGGGTGTGTATATAGGTAGAAGGGGATAAGCAAATACAGAGTGTGACAGAAATACCTCCCAGATTTTGAACTGTCATCCGTGTAATGCAAGTGAACTTAGACAAATGGTAGTGGTAGTTTCATCTAATTAATGTCTTACCATTTTTTTCAGATACAATCATGGCTTGGACTGGTGCACACCATGCATTTGCTGTTGAAATGTTTTATAAGATAGGTGAATCTATAATTGCTACACAAAGAGCTTTTTGTGCTCATTTCATGTTACATTGGAATGATGCTGTTCAGGATAGAATTTAACTCATAGCAGTATTGATTTACATCAATGAAATGAGCAAAAAAAGCTCTCCGTGTAGCAATTACAGATCGACCCATCTTAAACATTTCAACAATAAACTCAGTGAAACTTTAATAGAGATATTTTTAATAAATAAGATGCTAATTAATATTGAATAATTATTATGTAATAATCATTGACAATATAAAGTAAATAACTAAGGGACTTGTGACATCAATGGTGATGTAGTTTAGCAACAGACAGACATATAATTTCCATTATAATAAGATTTGTTACTCTTTCAATATACACCTGTTTCAATAGATATATTTACTTACTTGGTTTGTTCCTTGGAGGTACCACTGGTGCTGAACTCACACTTGATACACTCTCACTACTCGAAGAATCAATGATCTGACCATGGAGATAACTGTAAGAGGAATATAAGTTGAAGATTAACTTGTATGTATATCTAACATGTACTTCTAAAATTCACATCATGACTCAGAAATTTTTTTAAACAGACTTTCAAACCGCATTGCCCTTCAGCAATGGGTACATTCTGCTAAGGTAGGAGCTCTAATGGTTAAAAAAAAATCAACTATTAAGCCCAAATCAAATTTACTTAGATACAAAAAGACTCTCAACATGGCAACTTTAATGTTTGAAACTTAAACACAATAAACCAGCTATTTTCATCAGCTCTGTGCAGACACTGAGCACCGTCTAGATGACTTGCCAAGAGCAAAGACTGATAGGGAAAAATATTGAGAAAGAGTCAATGGAATCTGTGCGGTTGGCATGCCTTGATGAAAATGATGTTAATACAAGATGATGAAAAGTCTTCGGTCCGAGTAAGAAAAGAATGAATTTTTAAAAAGATTTTATTGGATTTTCTTTTTTCTAATTTTTTTTTTTTAAACTTGTGAAATGATGTGCCTAAAGTATTGAATTGTAGATGTCAAAAATGACTTAAGGGCTATTAGTGAAGTGGGCTACTTGACAATTTGTTAGGTTGCTAAAGAATTAAACGCTAACCACTCAACAATAGCGGAGGGGTTAGGTAAATACATAGAGTTGTTAAATTAACATTCATTAAAAGAGAAAAGGCAGCTGTATTACTCACTTGTCATTTCTAAATATCTGCGAGGTGCGCATGGTTGGTGGTACAACAGTTCTAAGGTTAATGGAGTCTTCATGTTTCCTGGGTGGCAGTGGAGGGGCTTCTGATATCCGGTCGCGGGGTGGAATCGGTGGTGGCCCACCATTCATTTCTTCACCTTTCCTCATTGTAGAATCTATTAGAAAATTTTCATAAATTACCCCGTCCTTCATTGCGAAATATTCTGAACGCATTACTCCTGACAAGGCTTTTAAGGCTCGTTTTCTTTGAAAGTTGCAGGGGGCACTATCAATATCGTCATATTCACCCGATGAAAACTCCTCAATATTATCATCAGCTGGTAATAATAATTGTATAGAATAAGTAAATATGAACCTCCAAGCAAAAGTGTATATCAAGTTGTGTGTGTATGTGTGTGTGTGTATATATATATATATGTGTGTGTGTGTGTGTGTGTTCTAAATGCAAATATGTGCAAAGGTATAAAAGCATTTAACAATAAACATGCAAGGGGTCCTGGATGCTGATTCTTAAATATGAATTTTTTTCTTTTTTATTTAGAACAACAGTTGATACAGTAGGAGGTGCTCATAGCTGAATAACTTTAATAAGACAACCAGTCTAGGAAAAGAAAAACCAGTTGTAGACTTGGAGAGGGAAGGGCTCCATCAAGCTGATTTCTTTCTTTTTTAGGGGGGAAATTATTTAATGTTTTTGGGATGGAATAATGATATATACAGTAGAAAGTGGACTCGGCAACAGAAGTCCAAATCATTAACAAGGCTGTTTACATTTCATATAATAAATCACTTTGGAAAAAGGTATAAATCCAACTATTCTCCTTCCAGTTATGAATAAATAGTAGGGCAGACGAGGGAAAATGCTGAATTCAAACTAGTTATAAACCTGGAGAGGGATGAGCATCTTTAGGCTATTCATGTTCAAGACATGCAACATGAGTAGCATCCCCACACCCAAACCAGATTGCAACATATGTGTCTCAAGATGCAGTATCCCATATAAATGTGTATACCTATAAGAATTTTTAAAATAAAAAGTTAATCTTCTAAAACGAAAATACCAGGACTTTATTATTTCTAATAGAGCATGGGTATTATTAGGTATTATTTATAACCAAACTTTACAGCATTAAAACTCTTCAACCAAAAATTAAATTGCATAAATATATATGTAAGAGGTGTACTTATTTAATTTTTTCGAAAGATGGCCACTATATATGAGGTAGCATACAATAACTGATGTTTATACAACAGCATTGCTTCTAACAAAGCCTTCATCAGATGATGATTTTAGGGTAAGGCATGGTTTCAGGGCCAAAGCATCATTACCACTAACCCAGATCACCCCAGCCGTATCTCACGACATCACCAAACTTTGTCAGATTGTCATCGCTCGATGGGATTGCCATATCCACGCTGATGCAGTTAGAGCCTTATCTTTGATCTTTTCCATGTATTTCCTCTTGTCTGATGGAGGAAGTCCAAGATTAGTCAAGAAAACGGAGGTTGAGTTGGCAATAAAACCTCTGTATCCGACTTCGATAGGAAATACATTTGTCATCCAGCCATTTCTGACTCATTGTTCTCGCAGATTCTCATATTTTTCCAACTTACGCTAATGTCCCCAGTTGAAATTTTCTTCAAAAGGACCGTTAACTCAATAACGAAAACTTTTTTTGCTTTAACAGACCAAATGACAATATCTGGATGCATTGTCATTAACGCTATTTCAGTTGGAAATATGAAGTTATGTTTTAAATCGGTTGCAACGTGCCAGTCTGTGCAGCCCTCAAGCAATGATGGTTGATGCATATAATTCACTCCAGCAGAAAGACTGGCAAAAGATAACAAAACAAATGTCTTGTGTGGACAAATATATGCAAAGAACCTTCAAGAATTTACAGATTTGATTGATTGATTTTTTTAATGGCATATCAACCAGTCTGGGGTTATTGTATGCCAAGAGGTTAGGGAATCATGATTATATTTACATTTTTATGTGGTTATTTCTTAATTCCATCACCCTCTCTTTTACATCATCCTATCAAATACAAATAATCTTTAGACAGATTTATTTGACCTATATATGGTAACCAAACAGGTACTACCACTCCAGGTCAGAGTTTCAACAGTGAGCAAGTGAATGATCATAATACAAATAAATTTTTTGAGGAATTCCTAATTTGTAATTCAATAATTTTCAGAATGAGCAGCCAAGACCCATTAAATATAGCAAAAGCCAAACACAAAACATACAAAAATAAAAATTGGGATCCATTTTTAGGGTTGTTGGTAAAACATGCAATGAAAAACCTGACATCATTCTAAAAGTGATATAAAACTCAAATTATTTAATTTATATCAGTTATAATTGAATACTTTAAATTGAAATTAACGGAAATATTTAGGCACAATTTCAAAGACAGGATGAGGGGAAAAAAAACAACATCTATTTGATTGTAAAGCAAGCAGAGTGACATCGTTGTTGCCAATGGTACACAAGCAGAACGTTACTTTTGTCATTGTTGACTATAGCTCAATGTAAGGGACTTTCCTATTGGCTGTTTGTAGACTAATTTAATGTTAATGTATAGAAATATCTCTAGGAAGCCTTACAGTAGCATAGGATTGTATAAAGGTTGTTTTGAAAAATATCATTATTAAAAATGAGTACTTTATTATTTTCCTGCTATTGTACCATGACACACAATTGCTGATCATATTATTTTTCATGTTTGATTAATTGACTTGTTTGAACATAACCTCTATTTTACAAATTTTTGATAAATAATTCAGCCATTCTACATAGACTAAAAAAATCATCTGCTTACAAAAGAGTTAAAAGTTGTCATTCATTTATATAAGTAATTGTTATACATATAGGTTAGTGGTCTGAATCTGTCTTAGGAATGAATATTTAATAATTAGTTAAATAAATTTTGAATTGATGCAAGCCATAAAAATGATTATAGATGAAATACTGCATACTTTACAAGTTTAAAAAGAATTCATCAGCTTCAGAAATAGTGATGACTATTTGAATTGATTTATTTTACTGGCATGTCAACCAGTCTGAGTTATTCAATGCTTAGAGATTAGGAAATAGTGTAGATTATACATTTATAATTACATTTGTTGTGGAGTTTTTTGTACAGGGTTTTATGATATCAAGTATTCCTATCAAATAAAAATAATTTGCAAACAGATCTATTTTGACCCATAAACATGACACTAACAGGTGCTACCAGTCCAGGTCAGCATTTGAATTTTTTAAAAGTCTTGAATGTCAGGAAATACAATTGATGGCTTACTCAGTTTTCGGTAGAGAATTGTAGCCTCAAAGATTTACTTCATTTTAGAATATTGATTTTAATTAAAGACAAATTCAGCAAATTATCTTTTTTTAGCATTTTTATCATGAAGGAATTTTGTGTGGGAACAGTTATTATCATAAGTGGACTTAGCTACTCAAGTTCAAATCCTGAACAAGGTGGTTTGCATTTCACAGTGATAATACCTTTCAGAAAGGAATGAATCCAACTATTCTCTCTTCAGCTATGAGTAGGGTAGACTGGGTTCTTTAACCTTGGTATGGCAACCAGTCTAAGAGAAGAAAAATTCTGAATTCAAACCAGTTGTAGACCTAGAGATGGATGGACTCCACCAAGCTATTCCTGTTCAAGAAAAACTACATAAGTAGTGTCTCCACAACCAAAACTGGATGACAAGACCAGTGATCAACATCAACAAATATTTGAATAAAAAAAACCCTGCTTGGTGCTTGTCATGACCAATAAAGAAAGAATGTTCATTTTTAAATTGAATTGAGTAAATAATTTAAGAGAAAAATGACACCACATAAAAAAGTTGTGAATAATAAAATAAACAGGTGCCAATTCCCAAGAATTATCAAAGACACAATAGTGGTGATCTATTTTTCATTTGTCTTATCTGAATTTTCATTTATTGGATTTTTTTTTCACAGATGTTTAATTCTGTTTTAATTTATACTCTTTTTTTTTTCTCTCGTGGATTTTGTTAACGCAAATACAATTCTTATGAATTTCAAAATAGACAAAAAATTGTTAGTAAAGAAATATTCTAGGCACTTTGTCAGAATTTGGAAGAGTTTCATGGTAACACATAGTATAATAGTTGTTGTTGTAGGAAATGGACTCAGTAACTAGAGTTAAAATCCTGGATGAGACTGTTTGCATTCCTCATAGCTCTAATAACCTGGGAAAGGTATGAATGTAACTATTATTCCTCCAGTTATGGGTAAAATAGTAGGGCAGCCTGAGCTCTTTAAGCATGATATGGCAACTGACCTAAGAGAAGGAAAACTGAATTTTGGAGAGGGATGGGTTCCACTGGGTTATTCCTGCCCAAGACATGCTACGGGATATGTCTTTAAAGTTTGATAAACTTACGTAGCAGAACATTACATTTAGAGCGAGTTCAATCCTCACTGAGTGCTTTTTGCTAGTAGTTTTGTGCCAAATTAAGCTAAGTTATATGGACACCTACTACCCTGTTATGGTCAACAAGCTGAATTTGAAGATGATTAAGCTACAGTAGTGAGTTTGATCTTCATTCAGCAACTAAACTTGTACAAAATTAAGTTAGCAATACTTTTTGTTGATTTTACAAGTATATTATTCTATTTTTAAAAAATTTTTTTTATCTTTCCCCATAGATATGTTTCCTCTTTTTCTCGGCTTTCATTTGCACTTTTTTTCTTTCTTAATAACCTATGAATAAATGCATAAGGAATTATCAAGAATAAGGTTTCACATAGTGTAATGGTTAGCAAGCTAGATTAGCAAAAGATTTCTAGGGAATTCAAATCTCACTGGATAACCCATACATTTTGCCTTGTGCCAGAACTAAACTAAAGTTTAGAAAATACTAAAGTCATTAAAGCAGGTCAAGTTTTATTTGCATCAAAAACTGAGCTTCTTTGAGAAAAATTTTAATTCCTCACAAATTAAAACTTGTTTTAATCTAATACTCGCAAGATTTATTCAAGGGAGAAAATTTTTATAAACTTTTCTTGCATAATAACTACACAGTCCTCCCAAAAATAAATGTATACAGGATTATTATGAATATTTATTATAAATAAAAATATTACATCCCCTTTGATGGGATATTCACATGATCTAAAATATGAAAATTTTTGTTGATATCACAAAGGGTTTGTCTTGTTCTTCATTTTAGATTTTGTCTATTTAGGAATTACCAATTCAACCCCTAAAAGATAATCATCTATAAATGGAAGAAAGTAATCATTAAATATGTCTCATGTCCTAATTCAATTTCAGCTTTAAAAACAAAATAGTTTTGTTGATAATCAAATGAAGTTTATCAATTTATTAAGTGTATTTTATTAAAATGATTCTTATTTTCTTAGCTGAACCATTTTTTAGAAGTCATCTGTTTCTTCACTGATCAATCGATTCAGTTGAGTATTTTATCATTGTATGATTGGTCTCACTTCTTAAAATGGGAAAATTATTAACTTTTCTAATTAACATTGGAGAGTTCCAAAAATAATGCAAACACAACTAGGATGAAAAAAAAGTTCTTTCCTTTTTATGAGACATTATCAGGATCTATAATACAAATAGAGAAAGTTTTGTAAATGTTTCATAAATGAGATTGTATGGATTATGAAGTTCAAAAAAATTCACAACAAAAGTAACAACAACAACAACAAAAAAAAAAAAAAAAAAAAAAAAATGGATGAAGCAAGACAAAAAAAAAAAGATTGAAACAACACAACAAAATATCCTGATTTTTTAAAATGATAATTAAAAATGAATTAATATTTAAAAACAAATAAAATAAATATGAGTAATGTCATAGCTTATGTTCGCAAAATGAATTTTAAAAGAATGTAATGCTTATTAAATCATTTAAAAGAAAGTTTATTACTCATAAACATCAAAGAAAGTTAAAATAAGGTAATTGAAAAACATTATTAAACAGATGCATAATTCTTTTTTGAAAGAGAAATTTCTGATTTATTTTAATGGAATCTCAACCTGTCTAGGGTTATTTTATGTATAAAATTAGGGAATTACATTCATTGTAAATTTATATTTATATTGTTTATGTAGCTTTTTAAAGAGTAGTGGTTTTTATATTTGTTTTTTTTGGGGGGGGGGTTTACACAACTATATATCAAGTATTCCTATCTAATACAAAAAAATTGCATACATTTTAATGGTTTCAAGCATTTCTTATGCGATACTAATAATTTGCACATATTTATATGGTTTCAAGTATTCTTATCCAATACCAATAATCTGCACACAATTATATGGTTTCAAGTATTCCTATTTAATACAAATAATTATATAATTTCAAGTAATACTCATTTACTTGTATACAGTTATATAATTTCAAGCAATTAATAATAATAATCCTTAGTAAACAAAGCTTCAACTAATTATTCTTAATACAATCTACAGTTATATGGTATCAAGTAATCCAATTTAATATCAATGATTTTCAAAATGATTTATTTGACCAATAGATGGGACCCTAACAGGTACTACCACTCTTGGTGAGAGTAGATCTGGGAGTAATGGCAATGAAGGATTATTCCATGCTCCACAAATCTGCAAAACGAACTTTACCACCAGATGCTGTTGTGTCATATTCAGAAGTCAGTGAATTCTAAGCCCTGCCAACAGTGCATAAAGTCAATCACAATTTAAACAAATTGAAAACTAACCAATTCATATATTTTACGAACATAAACAGCAATTGAAAGGGTAAAATAAAACTTAAGCAACATGCAACAAGCAGGGACAACACAAGGAAGGCATTTAAGGTGTTTCAAACTTGACATTCTACTTACATATTAGTTGTTGAATGTCGCACTCTAGTTAAGATTTTATAAGAGTCCTTGTATATTTCACAAAATAGATCATAAGTTAAAAGAAGTGATTCTTCAAAAGAAAGTACAATATCGCCCCTAAGTAAATAGCCTTGTGCTAAACTAGGTATTGTATACAGTAATGCTCATAAGTACGCCCAAGTCAATTTTTTTTAATAAAAAGTTAATTCTTCTAAATCAAGGATTTCATTATTTCTAGACAAATATTATACAATCAAAACAGATATAATTAGGTATTATTTATTCCCAAACAAGAATATGGATATGTAAAAGTACAGAAATGAATATTTCTCATATATACATTTATGCAATTTTTAATTGTCGAGATTCAGTGCTGTAGATTTTTGTTATAAATAATACCTGTTTTGATCGTATAACGTTCTACAAGAAATAATAAAATCCTAGTATCTTTGGTTTAGAAGAAAATTAATTTTTTATAAAAAAATTGTAAAGAATGTACTTATTAATGGGCAATATTGTATACAATACCTTGTTTGGTACAAGGCCAATTAGTTATGGGTGATATCATACATTAATTCAATATTGTCAAAAGTGGTGTAAATAGTTTAAAATCTGATTTTTTTTTTTAATATGCTTGGATTTTCATATACAAAAAGGTCAAAATTACCTGTTTATTAAAATTAATGGATGTAAAATTAAAGCCACCCTGTATCCATACATGATTACTGTTACCAATTTAGTAGTTTGCTAAATTAAACATTGGGTAAAAATTGTAAAAAAAAACAACAAAAAAAACAGTCATTCCTATTAAGAAAAATTAAGGAAACAGAAAACTTAGCATTAATAAAAATTTACACAATGTAACACAAATTTTATTCCCAGATGTGTTATTTTTTAATTGCTTATGTTGTAAAAGAATAGAAATAAGGCCATTATTCCTTTTAAACTCTACTAATAATGAAATTTAGAAATTAACTTATTTTCTAAAACAAAAACAAAAAAAAAATGAGCAAATTTGCATATTTTCATTCCTATTAGGTCTGAAGAAAGCAAAATAAGAAGGAAAATTATGAATAAGTTTTTTTAAAAAATGTAATAAATTATTAAGTGAGTTTTATTCATCACTCAATCTACTTAGAATGCTCTGGAAAAAAAAAAAGAAGGTAAATTTGAAATTTTCATTATCTAGGCCACAAAAACAAAGTTTGAAGAGAAAAATAGATCTTTTCCATTTACTTTAGGCACAAGCAATTAAAAAATAATACTTTCTGCCCAGAAACAAGTAAAAATTTTCTTACATAGTGTTATTAATTAAAACAAATTAAACAGGGTTCAGAATTTTTTTTTTTTCAAAGATATAATATTCAAGTTAATTTAACATTAAAATTAACATTTTAAAATAAATTTCAAATAATGTATATCAATATGTGCAGGATTTATACACATGGTGAATATTTATTGTAACAGTCATATATTTTAACTAATGCAACATAAAAGTCTAAATAAAACAGTTGTGGTAAGAAATCTTTCAACCTATAAATATAAAACAAAATTTATTGAACTTTCTAAGTTCTTAGTAGCAAGAAGAGTCTACAATATACAAATTATTTCACACATCACCAGGATTTTATAAACATTTTGTACAAATTATTAACCCTTTCACTCCCACTGGAACAATGGTGTCCAGTTTGAATTTCATTTTAACCTTTAAAATGTACTCAAAGCATAATTCTACAAAGCAAAATCTATAAAAAATAAAAAATAAAAATAATAATGAAAGGGTTAAAGATAATGTTTATCTGTAAAAGGCTAACAGCATAAAGATATATAATTCTTTTTTTTATTCTTTTAGATAAGTTATTGCTAAACTGTTTCACTAAGTTGGTAATGAAAGGATAAAAAGATATTTGATAGTTATTTGAATGAAAAATGCAATCTGTGAACCATATTAATTCTGAACAAGGCTGCATCTACTTCCTGTTAATGTCATTAGGAAAAGCATGAAACTTTCTTCTTAGTAGAGCAGCCTGAGCTCTCTAGCCTAGTCTAAAGTAATCTGTATAGGAGAATAACAACGCTGAATTCAAAATCATAAGTGTTGAATCCTAGTTCAGGAGGATACTTGATTAATAAAAAAGAGTCGTCTCAACCTAAAGGTTAAGCCATATAATGTCCTCATGTGTCAAAAACTACAATATCGCCAACATCTGTGGGACAGGACATAGAATGGCTTCCTCTTTTGGGAGTGAAGAAAAGTCATCACCATCATTAAAACAAACAACCAAAAAACACTTTCATAGCTGTTGGCATCTACAAATCTTAATAAAAAAATAAACAAATTATCTGAATAATCTGCAATTGATATTTCTTTAAAAAGAAAAAAAGATAAAAAGACAACCTCTGTCCCATAATAATTGTTACATTTAGTATATGAAATTTTTATGGGACAGAGGATATATATTTTACTACTTCTGTCCCATAATAATTGTGACTTTAAATGTATAAAATTTGTATGCAAATGTACTGACTATTATGGGACAGAGGTTGTATTAAGTTAAAGATATTGCAATGTATACGTCATATAAAAAAGATTGTACACAAGTTTTTTTCCTATTAAATCATTTTGTTATCAACCAATTGCTGTTTTTTACCCAATACCAACGAGAATTATATAAGGTAAATTTAAAAAACAATTTCTTTATTATTGAATATAGGGTCTTTCCAATATCAATCAACAAATATTCTATGTAAAAGCTTCCAACATTATTATATACCCAATTTAAGATTGGTAAAAATATATGTAAAAACTTGCATCTCTTTAATGGGATATAGGTGGGGGACTAAAATGCAAATATCTAAACATTCTTGTAAAAATCCGAAAAATGAATCAGTGGTGCTCACTGGGTTGACAAATTGAAAAAGAAAATATTATTTCAGAGTATTTAACTCTAAAATTAATAAAATTATAATTAAGAACAATTAATTTTATACAAGGCAGATTTTAAATATCTTATTTTTCTTAATGAATTATTAAATTTTTTTTCTCTGCAAAGATTTTTATGATTTTAAATTGTCTATAAATCATAAATTAATCGTACAAGCAAATTACCATTTCCTAAGCAATTATTTTATAAATTATAAAACATACAGAAAATGTTTATGTAATCCGTATACAGGGTGTTTAAAAAAAAAGTAAAAAAAACGTTGGTATCATTTTGTAATATAATAACTTGCTCAAATCTCGTTCAAATAATCTCAAATTAAATGATTAAATGACTTTTCTTGTGAATCGCATTTCTATACCTGAAAAGAAAACATTAAACATGGAATTTTGACTTGTTTCAACAAATGCTGTTAAAATTTGAGATCATTTCATTAAAAATTGGTCAGATTATTTGATTATGAAATGATATCAATTTTTCTGAAACACCCAGGATCAAATATAAACAAGTTATTTTTCTTGTTTTAATTTACATTTTAGATAAATACAAAGATGGATCAATAAGTCTGTTACCGGGGGATTTAAGATCTAAAATTTTCACTGTATAATGTCCTAGGGATGTAGCTAAAACAGGGGAAGGGAGATGGAAACCTGTTTAATTGAGAATGCTTCTTGAGAAGGGGTCACAAAATCTTTATAAACACTTTAACTAGCACATTTGTATAGCGGTCAACACACTTCTTCCTTTGGTATTGTAATGTTTGCACCCCAGTGATAAAAAAAAGTTAATCAACAGCAGATATGATGTCAGCCCACAAACTTTTCAGCCGACCCTTGTGGAAATGATTTGGGAGATACTCATGATGTAATAGTTACCATTGTAGCGAATTGAACTAGCAAATCAGAGTTCAAATCCTGGATGAGGCTATTTGCATTTTACACAGCGCTAAGACATTTGAAAAAATTATGAATCCAACTATTCTTCCACTGTGGAGCAGACGAGGCTCTTCAACCTTGTAATAGACAGACACATACTTTTTGTTGTGGCCCCGGAAAAGGGTCACTAATGAAAATGCAAACACGGATATTAGATAACAGATTATATTACACAAGAAAGATAGAGTTACATAGAAAAGGTAAGAAGTCTTGTACTGTTCGGATAACACCCATATTGATCTAGCTCTCAGGCAGTGAAATCTCTCAGTACTAATAACGGTGAGAAGAGTCCATTATGGTGAGATGGATAAGGCTCCCAAAACAGTTTTGTCAAAAAAGAATTTTTTAAAATTATTGTATAGTTACTAATTAATCATTGAAGTCGAATTTTGGATACTTTGTTCTTTTTGCCCAAAGAAAATTTTTGTCGAGACATTTAGAGTGTACACCAATGGTCCGGGAGACCAGAGTTCAATCCCAGGTCGAGTCATACCAAAGGCTTAAAAAAAAAAAAAATGGTACTTGATACCTCCTTGCTTAACACTCAGCAATATAAGGCACACATTGAGGGTAAAGTGGAAAGGAGTAGCACCCTCTCCTACACCTCGGTGTAGTAGCTATTGAAAAGAGAGCCTTCTGGTCGCCCTCAACTATGGTCGCCAACTTTACTTTTACTTACTATCAGCATTGCTTGCCTTAATTCCTGACCAGTGACCGTACCTTTCTTCCCGTTTCTAGATGTACAGTAGAGATTGGAGGTGCTTGTGGCTATCGTTATCGAAAATAGACTTGGCAACCAAGGATATGGCTGGTTGCAACTCACCTAACGCTAATACCTTTGGGGAAAGTATGAATCCAACCATCTTCCTCCAGCTAGGGATAGATAGTTCACCAACAGATTGTTTAGTTTTATATCCAGGTGAAGTGGGGGGGGGTCTTACCCCTCAACAGAGATGCAACTGGTGTATTCTACAGCCCTAGTAAATAGTAAGGCAGACTAGGCTCTTTAATCTTGGTGTGATAAGTAGTCTAAAACTCTTAAATTCAAACCAGTTGTTTTCGGCTTAAAAACTGACCTTGTGTCACATCATGTTAATGAGAGAGAGAGAGAGAGAGAGAGAGAGATTGGGTAAATATATACAACATAGAGATTGACGACTAAAACAAATTTTTAGGTACAAAAATCTCAAATGAAATGTTAGATCATCAATTTTGTTTATCATTTTTTTCACTTAGTGTTTAATAGTCTGCTACACAGACCTCAAATTTGGTTTTGTTCTTAAAAAAGAACAAAAAAAATAAATAAAAAGGAACAGGATGGGGAAATATATATTTATATAACCTCTCCACCACAGTTTTCCTGCTAGACCCTGCTCTGTCAGCGGGGATATATATTATACATAATAACAAATCACACTAAATGGTGAAAGAAGACCCCACCCTCATCAAGGGGCTAGGCCCCACCCGAGCTCTCTAACTACATCCCAACTAATGTTCAGTTTATATAATATTAATATATTGATTTTAAAGGCATGCGAACCAGTTGAGGAATATTTTATGCATAGAGGTTAGAGAATCATGTTCAATGGACATTTATGATACCTGTTTATTGACTGATTTTAACATGTTAACCTTTCTAGGGTTATTTTATGCCCAGAGGTTAGGCAATTACATGTGTAATATTATGGACGGGCATCGTCATTAAATTGTGGCGGTCTCAAGGTTAAAGAACATTCGAGCACATCAGCTGTCATCAGTCATTGGGTACAAAGGTCTGACGATCAAAAAATATCACGAACCTCGCTTGTGCAGGCAGAGTGACCCATAGAGAAAAAGCGTGATTTTAATATAATCACGCATGAACTTTCACGTGTTGAACAACTGTTCCAATGGTGAGCATCGAACCTTCAGGAACCTTCGAATTGATTCTATCAAATTGCTATATAAGAAAATCAAGTAGCGAGATTTTGGCAGTTCAAAACAGGTTTCCAAACAGGTTTCAACAGAGGCGCACGCCGCATGTCATATAGAGCCCAGCCTGTCATAGCAATCCGACTGATATGAAAAACATCAACAGGCCGACAATAAAAACACTGCCGCCATCGCCAAGAAGAGGAAGGTGAACCTTTTCTACGAATGCTAGCTTAAGTGCACGGAGAGAAAAAATGATAAAGAAAGACGTTTGATAGCAACAAAAAAAAAAAAGAGAAGGCGAGGAAGAATGCTACTGAAGAAACTTTTTAACAACAGTCGGCTGTAATTTCCGAAAATAAAACGACTACTATTTTCTTCCTTGAAATTCAAGTTTCGAGTGTTTCTTTTCTGTTAATTCATTTCTTTTTATCAGACACAACACTTTCATTTTTTGGGTCCTATACTACAAACTGCAGTGTACATTCATATTTACATTTTTTGTGTCTGATATCAAGTATTCCTATCTAATACAAATAATTTTCAGACGGATTTATTTGACTCATTGATGAGACCTGAAGAGATGCTCTCACTCTAGGTCAGAGTGGACCTGGGAGTAATGGCAATGAAGGAGTACTCTACACTTGTCAGAGCTCCAGAACAAGAGCCTCACCATCAGATTCAGTTTAATGTCATACCCAGGACACTACTTTTTTTCAGGGGGGGGGGATATGGAGGTTGGGGAGTCTTAACCTTCTGCAAGGACAAAGTCAGTGTATTCTAAGTCAGAGGGGTTTAGATTAAGTAAGTATATGTAATAACAAACCTCAAATTGTAACTGCACAAATCAAGGAGTTAAGCCCCACCCAAGTTCCCTAGCTACATTCCTAATGTTCAATCAATATTCACGACTGAATTAAAGATTATATTCAAAAACGTTTATGGGAAATTTTTATTTTCATTATTAGGCTACAGACTTACTGATGTATACATGTAAACCTGTAAGAAAAAAGAAAAAAATAATAATAATTTATTAGAAATATGATAAACATTATTATATGTGATAAAGGAGACTCAATTGAGCAACTTGGAATAACATCAGTTCAGAGTTGAAATAAAAAAAAATATAATGATTAAAATATATATATATATATATATATATATATATATATATATATATATATATATAAAATGATTAAAAAAATATATATGTAATGATAAAAAAAACAAAACAAACAATACAATGGTCACATTCCAAAATTCATATCAAAATTAAAATAACATTCCAAAAGAGAATAATATTTCAATTTCTTTTATTCAATGGCATATCAACCCTCATGGGTTATCCAATGCCAAAACCATCCTTGCAGAAGAACAGTACTATTTAACCCATAGCTGGAGGGCAAGGGAGGTTCATGCCTTTCCTAAAGGTATTAGTCCAAAAGTGAACGTAATAACATGACTGGAGTTTGAACTCAATTAATATGATGTTGTAGTCCAGCACGTTAGCCACTACACCACAGGAACTCAAACAGAACAATAATTCAAGTTAACTGACAACATTGAAATGATGCAAATGAACTATCTACAAAAGATATTCAAATCTGTGGGTAAGGACATTTGATAAGAGAAATTTAGGGAGTCAGGTTTGAGGAACATCAAGGGCAGTGTTTTACAACTGAAAAGTTCCACAAAAGGTTCATATCCCATAGATATGAAAACTATTTCAAAAGGTTCCACAAGGAATAAAAGGACTGAGAAATACTGATCTAGGGATATGTTTATCAGCAAGGTACTAATATAAGTATGCAGGTATTTAAAAAATAGTGCAAAATTTCAATCATTATACAAACTATTAGTGTGTATATATATATATATATATATATATATATATATATATATATATATATAATAAAACTCATGAAGAAAAGTGATCTGAAAATGATTTTCATTTGTTACTTTGAAACAAAATACAACACAGTAATTCTTCCTATATATTTCAATGGAAACTACAAGAGAGAGAGAGAGAGAGAGAGAGAGAAATAAGACTGTTGGATAGAGCAAGTTTTCAGCTACAAAATCACATTTATTCCCCACCATTGGCAATGCATTGTTGAACAGAAGCCACCATGCCACATTTACAATGGGGACATTCTGAAAATGTGTGTCTATCCAACTCCTACACAACAAACAGGATGTGACAAAAGATTAATTTCTAAGCAGACTAAAGCTGGCAGGAATTCAGAGTTGTCTTTCTCCTAGATTGGTTGCCTAATCAAAAACCTAGTCTACTCTACTGTTTATCAAGAGCTGAGGAAAGAATAGACGGATTCATACCTCTTTTAAAGAGCATCAGTATAAAGTTAAACAAAAACAACCTCCAAAAGTAATGTCTCCTATATTGAAATGTTGTTCCATAATGCCAGAGATGGATGCTGATGATATGGAAGTAGAGGTTGAACTTTCCCATCAAAAATTCAATTTTTTTTGTCTATTTTCAAATAGCAGTTGAGTAGTAGTAGTAGTACAGAGCATGTCTAAAACACATTTACATCACTGAATTTTTCCATGTGGGAAAAAATTTCACCCAAGATTTATTGATGATTGCTGAACATCATCAAAAAAAGTTATTGTGAGCACAGTTAGGTGGTGGGCAATGCATTTCAGGAGTGTTAACATCTACACAGCTGTCAACCCATGAAATGAAGATAGGCTAATCAGCTGATAAGAGATAAACTACATGGACAACTTTTCCCTCACAATACTGTCACTGCTGTTATAAAAAAAAGAAAAAGAAATGGTTTGGCTAAGAGGTATTTTATGGCACATCAAAACTTTTGAGTTATTTAATGCCAAATCCTGTTTATAGATATACATATTTAGCAACCATTCCTCATGAGCAGAATGTGACACAAGGTCAATTTTAAGCGGAGTTTAACAGGTTTGAATTCAGAGTTTTCTTTCTCCTTGGTTGGTTACAATACCAAGGTTAAAGAACTCAGTCTGCCCTATTATTTACCTATAACTGGAGACAGAAAAGTTGGATGCATATCTTTCAAAGGGGATTAGTGTTATGCAAAATGCAAACAACTTCAATCAGGATTTGAACACCATGTCCATTTCCTAAGATGATAACCATTACCCTACAAACACACACACACACACATATATGTTTTGTAAGCAAACAGTTTGTAGGTCACATCATTTCTAAACTAGCAAGAGTTCATTTGTTTGCACACAGTTAAATGCACACAGTTAAATGGTTGCAATTAAAAATTACTATTTGACTCATAGATGGGACCCTAACATATTACATCATCATCATCATGTTGTGCTGCCAGCACGGATATCCCTGACCCTCTCTCGCCACTTCTCCCTATCGTTCATCGCCTCTGGCAGGTTTTCAGGGCTACATCCTGTATCCTCACAGAGCTGCTGTATGTATGTTCGAGCTGGTCGTCCTGCTTTTGCTCAGCCATATTTGGGTGTCCATAGGAGTTCATCACATATGAGCTCATCCCTGCTTCTCCAGCAGTGTCCTGCATGTCTAGTTCATCTAACTTGGATAGTTTTCGTGATGGGAGGGAGGTGGCCGTATAGTTGGTGCTTTGTGGGGTGTTGCCTCCATGACTTGTTCAATATTGCTCGCAGCATTCTTGTGTAATTGCCATCTAACTTTTTCTCCAACCATTTTGTCAGCGTCCAAGTAGTGCGTCCATATAGCAGTATCGATACGACCACTGCTTGGAAGAAACTGTGTTTCATTTTATTGGTCAGGTCTGACTTCCATATGATCAATAGCTTATCAATAGCTGTCCATGCATTCGTTAGCCGCATGTCAATGTCCTTTTCGGTTGATGAGACACTGCTTCCTAGGTAGATGAACTTGTTTACCAGTTTCAGAGAGCTACCACTTAGTGTGGAAATGTCGCCAGTTTGATTAAAGCACATGTATTCCATTTTGTGTGCATTGACATAGAGGCCAATGCCTGCAGTGGCTTGTTCCAAACTATGCAGTAGTGTTTCGGCTTGGTTGGGTGTATTTGCCAGAATCGCTATGTAGTTGGCGTCGGTAATTGTTTTCGCGAGGTACCTTCTGCTTCTTTTCTTTATCAGCTCAAAGCTGTTTTCTTTGATTTTATCAATCGATTTTCTAAGCATGTAGTCTAGACAGATGATAAAGAGGTATGGGGCTAGCGTGTCCCCTTATAGTACTCCTGCTACAATGTTGAAGTATTCTGTGTTAAAGTGGACCTGGGAGTAATAGCAATGAAGGTGTACTCCGCATTCCCCAGTGCTCTAGTATTAAAGCCTCATCATCATCAGATGGTTTAGTTGTATACCCAAAACACTGAGGGTTAACCCTCTGCAGAGATGCAGTCAGTGTATTCTACAGCTCCAGCCAGTAGGGCAGAAAAAAGTGGATAGCCTACACAGGTTCATGATTTTATAAGCATACAGGCTCTTCACCATCACTGATAAAAATGAATAGCTAATGGTAGCGACTGTATACAAATACCATTTTGTATCTAAAAACTTGCACTATCCAACAATATCATTTGTGCTACCTTAGATTTATTCACAGGTATTTAACATCAAGTAAATCATATTATTGTTTTAATTGAATCAGATTTTTAAATCATCTTGTCATAAGTTTTAATCTCGTATTAGAAATATCCATGTGTAAAAGAAAAACATTTTTCAATGTAAAAGAAAAAAAATGAAAGTGTAGACAGTGTCAAAGGTGCTTGGTGACTGTCAGTTTCTCATCAATGCAATAACCAGACCAAAAGATCTTGGTCTGGTGATCACATAAGGGAGAAACAGACAGTCACCAAGCACCTTCGACTATGTCTATCCTCACCAAGATCTACATTTGCTTTATCACTGATATTGATTCGTATTTATAAATACAGCAAAATACATTTTACACACACACACACACACACACACACACACATACATGCACACGCAGAGTATATAATGAAATCATATCCCTTTGATTTTTATCATTAAGGGTTTTCGGACTATTGTCTTCATTTTCATTGTTATTTCCACAACGTTTCAGCTGATATGTCCTCCGGCGTTCTTCTGGTGTTTGTCGAACTTGGGAACCTACATGGAATTTCAAACTACATCCATCTATTGAATCCACGGGGGTCGCCTGTTCTGATTCCAGTTGTCATAACCGGGTACAAGTGTTAAGTATTCCTGTATTGTTATGATTTTTTATTTGTGCTCATATTCAGATTTTCACCCCCCCCCCTATCTAGCCTTTTTAATTATCGGTTCCCATATTGTATACTTGGTCTACTCAGCTGGTCATTGCAGCCCAACATATGTGCTGATTCCTTAAGGTGTCTAATCCTCCAATGTTCAGCCCTATCAATTATTTCAACTTCATCCCATAAGGGCAGATGGTTTCCCTTTTCCTTCCATATATAAAAAAAAAATTTTTTTTTTTAAATCATAGATAATAGTAGTAATCCTAGTCAAGTAAGGACATTAAGTATATAAGTCCCCAAAATTCACTCTAAACTGTCCAGCAGGAGATATGCTTTGGTTCCCTAAGCTTCTAAGGAAACAATCATCAGGAGGTTACAGGTTCAATCCTGACTGCAGGCGAATAACAACACAGGAATACTTAACACTGTTACATAGCCATATACACGAATTTGGCCATGTGTGAAATGGACATCGAATGTTCATAATGATAGAACATAGGAATCTCGGAATTCAAAAACACGTAACGACTTCTTGTTCCAGTACGAAATGTTTTTATTAACTTTGAGTTAAAGGTCTCGACGTAAGGAGGAGAGACACAATCTTCTATGCTGTCTTATTCATTTGGCCCCCAACTTGAGCAGCCCTCACAGGGTGCAAGTTCGCCTCGCGTCTGCAAGCTCCAAAAGTCGATCCTTCTCCGTCCGGCGTCTAATTCTCAACTCTGACTTTTTTCAGATCCTCACACAAACCTCCGTGCGCTCCCGGTGCGTGACGTCACCTGCACCCTGTCACCCCGTTTCGTCTCGGACTATTATGACATCTGAGTGACACCTCCTCCCGCCTGCATGCGCCTGCGTTAACACCTGCCTCAATGTTGCACCTAACTAACCCATGTGCTGAACCGAAAGGTTCTCAGCCTAACTAAACTCAAAGGCATGAACCGAAATCCCTCGTCTATTATATAACATTATGAACATTCTAATGTACGTTTCACACATAGCCGTATCTGGCTATTATATAACAACACTTGTACCTGGTTATTGCTAATGGAATCAGAACAGGCGACCCCATGGATTCAATAAAGGACATAGGAACCTACACGGAACTTCAAACTGAGTTCAACAAATACCTGAAGAAGGCCGGAGGACATATCAACCAAGACGTTGTAGAAATAACAATGAAGATGAAGACAATAGTCCGAAAACCCTTAATGATAAAAATCATCAAGTTTTGTCTCAGAAATTTAGGCAATTAATATCCCTTTGAGATTAATCAGATTCAAGTTGATATAATGCCACCCTCACAAAAAAAAATAAAGTAAAATAAAACAAAGAGATACTG